>JAFBJR010000086.1:2241824-2253816 GCA_016785285.1 Brachirus orientalis
GCATAGTTCTGTGTGTGTGTGTGTGTGTGTGTGTGTGTGTGTGTGTGTGTGTGTGTATATATATATATATATATATATATATATATATAATCATACTGTATGTCCATACTTATATATGTATGTTTATATAAACACATCAAAATCTGAATGATCGTATTCAGGTTTCCATGGAAACCTAGTCTTTGGTCTGAACTTGACCTGCCGGTTTGTTGAATGTTAACAGATGATGGTGATAGTAATTATAATGCGTGTGTGTGTGTGTGTGCAGAGCTGAGGAAGCAGGAGGAGTCGGGTCAGCTGGTCCAGCCCGTCCTCTTTGTCCTGCTCGTGCTCGTCTCTGTGCTCCTCTACTTCGCTGTGTCTCTGATGGACCCGGGCTTCATCCTGTCCGACGACAGCCACCTGCAGGTGAGCTATGGCGATGAACAGTGTCATGTGACCACTCGGACACATCAGAGCAGTTAGACCAGTGGCTCCCAAAGTCTGGGTCCACACCCAAAGACAGGTCGCCCCAAATTAACAGTATTTTCCCAACCTTTTAATTGAGATGTGTGTAGATTTTTTTAAAAAAAAAAAAATAAAATTAATATACCAAACACACTCAAAATACTAGATGTTACAAATATGGCTGTAAATTATTTGCGTCATGCACAATGTTTGAGTAGCAGCTGTGGGTGGGGCTGACATGAGCCTAGTGAAAACATGGCAGAAAAATGATAAATTATCTTAAAAAAATATATACATTTTAGCTTATAGAATATGTTGTGATTTATCTCGCATTATGAGACAGTGTTTTAGTGGGTATAGTGACTTAAAGTGGCTGTAAACTGCTTACTCTCCCACACCAAAGTCCATGGAGAACATCAGTGATTTTAGCTCACAGGGACACGGGAGCTGCTGGTCTACTGCTGCCTCGTGTGGTCACTTTGTGTCACTCGGGTAAATGTGGACAAAAGATTCCAACACTAAAGTCACAGAATAACCACTCTAAACTTGCTGACGGAGGCAGCAGTGGACCAACAGCTCCTGTGTGTGCTGTGTTGTAAAATCGCAGATTTCCTCTATGGACTCTGGCGTTGGTGAGTGACAGGTTTACAAAGCCAGGCAAACTTCAGTTTTCTGCTGATAAAAGCTGTGTAATGATGAGATAAAGGTGTAGAAAGTTATTAAGATAGCAAACACTTAAACGGATGCAAACCACTCCCTCTCTGCACCAACGTCCATAAAGAAAGTCAACGTTTTAACGCCACACTGGGTAGGAGCTCGTGTAAAATATGTTGATTTTCATTTTGTCTACGGACTGTGGTGAATTTAAAAAGTCCAGAAAAAGCTGGAAGTGTAAGTGAGACACTGCTTCTCTGACCAGTTTGTCGTCTTTGTTGTTAGCACTTCGCACTGGGAGTGACCGAGGAGCAGCAGGACATGATCCCACCCACCACCAAACCCCTGCGTCGGCGCCGCTGTGGCCACTGTCTGCTGCAGGTACGTAAGTGGGCGGGACTACAAGTTGTCCAAATCACACAGAACCACATGAGAAGTCGGAGTCGATACGAGATCTTGACGCAAGATGGCTGATTGGATGAAAAGTACCACTATTTACCCTTTTGAGTTTGACACGTTTTGTATATGTTTTCACCAATTATGATTAATGTTGTAATAAAAATAGCTACATTTGTACATTATGTGTAGATAATTTTTTGTCAGACAGCCTTTATCACGATCCACTGATCTGTTTTTATTATTTTGCTACATCTCACTTCTCGTGTGGCTCTGAAAGATCTGGACAAATGGAGTTCCGTCCCCGTTTAAAGTCCGGCCCCGTTTATAGTTCCACTTCCTGTCTTGCAGTCTGCAGATGGATGCTATCGAAAAATTGTTTTATTGTGATGAGAGGTGAGGCAAAATTATTGATTCACAGGTGCCAAACATTTGTCTGTTTGCCAAATGTTTCAATTGAAACAGTGCAGAATTTGCCACAAATCTGACCCGCCAGCGTCACTACTTGACTCATGAGTCCTGAAGGTGGCGCTTATCACAGGACTAAGGCTAACGTGAGTGGAAGTTGACAGTGGTTAATGGAAAGTAACATTTAATGCCGCTTTGACATATCGCGATGAATGTACTGATTATCGCAGAATCATTGTATAAATAACTCAAGTCATTTCATTTTTTAAAAAACAAAATGTATGTGCCATCTTGACACTGTAAAAAGACAGTGCTGTTTTGCTGCAGCTTTGGATGACTCTGACTGAGGATATTATGAGAACATGAGTTGAACGTTTCCAGTAACAGTAGAAGAAGAAATGAGGGAAACAGATCCAGTTAAAAGCTGGTGAAGAAGCAGAGTGAGGCTTTAACTCATCATCTCAGGGTGAAATGTGACACTGGTCCCTCAAATGTATAGAATAACATCCGGCTCACACTCGCACCTATACAATCCACAGTAAACACGTGTTAACGTATGACAGTCAGGTAAAGGGATAGTCCAGGTTTTTTGAATTGTGGCTGTACTTGCACATTGTCAGAGCTGAAACATGTAATACATGGCCCGGCAAAAGCTTCCCCAAATAAAATATACATAGCTTAAAATTGATTAGACCTGTCATAAAAACAAGAAAACAAATATTTTTAGAAATCTTTCAAAAACGTATTATTTATTTGGCAAATAACAAACTGAATTCACCTTTTTATAGCCAAATTTGAGTCGGTTCAGTGGACTTATTCTCTGAGAAGTCAAAAATTAATCAAGCATAGTGTTCAACCACTAAAACTCTGTTTTTGCAAAACAAATCATGGATACCAATTATCATATTTCAGATAAAAGATTCTACATACTGGTGTGTTAAACATTACAGAAACATCCAAAATGATTTTGATAATTACTAATGCTGTTACAGTAGGGCAGCTGTGGCTTTAGGTGGTGGTCTAATACATTTGTTAAGCACTGGACACCAGTTTTAGTCAATATCTTAAGAATATGTTAACTGATTGATCTCACACTTAGACACAGGTTTTAAAACCACTGAATTTCACAGAGAGAATGAGCATTTTTAGCTCACAGAGACACAGGAGCTGCTGTTTTGGTTAATTTGTGTTACTTAGTTTAATGCAAAGGCAGGATTGAATAACACATTTTACTGATGGAGGCAGCAGTTGGATCAGCAACTTCGATCTGCTGTGATGTAAAAATCACTGCTTTCTCTGTGGACTTTGGTGTAGGAGGGTGAGCTGTTTACAAAATGACACAAACTTCATTTTTTGTTAGAAAAGGCTGTCTAATAAGAGGAAGGCAAATCACGTAAACATCATAAGACATTGTAGACTTCAGTAGGAATTGATTGTATTGAATAAACCTTTTGTTAAATGGATAAAATCAGTTTTTCTACACTTTTAAACCCCCAAACTGTCACTTAAAGGCCTCAGCTTTTCTAATTGACGTTTGACGTTTATTCCAAGCAGCAGCCAATGAGGTCAAAGCACTGCCAGACGTGTCAGCACTGCGTGCGTCGTTACGACCATCACTGCCCCTGGATCGAGAACTGCGTTGGCGAGAGGAACCACCGCTGGTTCGTGCTCTACCTGGCCGTGCAGCTGCTGGTGCTGCTCTGGGGGCTGCACATTTCCTGGTGAGTATGATGTCATCAATGGGCGGGGGTCGTCTCCGCAACACCTATGACATCACTTGTTTGTTTCCCCAGGACGGGCTTTAGCTACGCCCCCTCCTGGCAACTCTGGCTGCGCACCAACGGCGTGCTGCTGGTCGTGGCGGCGCTGCTCGCGCTGTTGTCGCTCATCGTGTTGCTCCTGGTCTGTTCGCACCTCTACCTGGTCTCTCTCAACACCACCACCTGGGAGTTCATGTCCCGCCACCGCATCTCCTACCTCAAACACTGCGGCGCCGACGAAAACCCGTTTGACCGCGGCGCCGTTCGCAACCTGTGGGGTTTCTTCTGCGTGTGGGGCACCGTGGTGTGGGAGCAGGTGTACTTCAGAGAGGGCAGTGACCAGGTGTGAAGTCACAGACGATGCGTTGCCCCTTTTGTGAGTGTTCCACTCTTCTTCCTTCCACCAGGGGGAGACACCAGCTCTGCTTTGGTTAGACACACTAACATCCGCAGCACTTTAACGCTCCAAGTGAGGCAAGTTCACACTAACACAACTTTCACACTCCTGTTGGTACATGTTCCTGAAATTGTTGGGAACTACTGCAGAAGATTCACTCTGGACATTTTTTTATTTGGTCCAGTTGTAATCGGAAGTCGGTTTTTCCAAGTTCATCGTTGGTAGTTTCAAGTGGAACGTCGAACGTCAGAGCAATCTCGAAAACCCGATATAGGATTCCAAGTTAGCTGCCGCTCGTCAGTAGTAAAAACACTGCTAAATTTACCGTTAATTACACCTGCTATTTGTTTCACATAAAATACATAGCACTGTTCACTTTTTTTAATCTATGGACACGTTGCTACGCTTTTGTGTGAGCAAAATACCGTGAAGTGTGTGCCTAGCCTAAAATATGTTTGCACCCATATTGTTTTCCCCAACTTCTTAACTAGAACGCAGTCAACTCGGAAGTGACGTCACTCCCACTTACAACTTCTGATGTAAATCTGTAAAATATTAAGCGAACAACATTCACGTTTAAATGGGACCAACAGCTTGAATCATACGAGTCCACCTTCTGCACTTTTTGTGATGTAATATCATCCTTTGGTCCATTAGTCAAACTAGCACCTTTTTATTCTGTGCTAGTACCAACTGGTACTTTTTTTTATTATTTAACAAATAGTACCAAAAAAAAAAGTATTCATTTACAAAATTTAGCCACACCACGATAAACGATAAACAAGTGGGTCAAATACACTGACTTCTCAGTGGTGTATGAAATAACTGCCCACTCTGATTTATCTGAATCGGTACGCGGAACTCTTTATCCCGTCCTCGTCTCCGATTGCATGTAGATGTCGCAGATTCTGATTTAATTTCTAGCATAACAGAAAACACAGACGGGTGTCTGCGTCCACATCGTATCCAAAATCCTCTTTTAAATCACGTTTCTGAAGAATTCACCCAAACTCCTTAGCAAGAAAATGGGCTAAAAGTTGTGTCGCGTGAACTTTTTCTGTGAAGTGATTAAATTAATGACACAACAGTATCAACGTTAACCTAATGAATGCACTAATATTTAATCCTGAAGTTTACTCTTTAACGTTGTTTTGACGTGTGGACGTTTCATATCTGCCGTTTCTCTTTTCCCTCTAACTGGATCAAGCTTGTGATTGTTAGCATTGAGTTTGATTCCGTTACTTGTTTACAGAAGTTAAACAGGGTCCAAACATCAGACAAAGTCTGAAATTTATTTTCAACCTGAAGTTGGGTTTAAAATTTTGATAAATCTTTTCAGACTGTTCCCTGGTATTTAACCCAACCTTGATGCTTTGACCCTCCATGGACAGCATTTAAAGCTATTTTATACTGTAAATAACTTTTAAACTATTTAAAATTTTCAGACGTCTTTAGACTTTTGTACGTGTGTATGAATAAATTAACTGAAGCAGGAAACGGAAGGTAGAAAAGCTAGAGAGCAATATGTCGGTTCCGTTTCTGTTCTGAAGTTTCCCGTCGTGCAATAGAAACCTCGTCACAGCAATAAATGTGGTGTAAAATTAAGTCATTTCCCTCTGGGTCATATGCAATAATATCATGCAATGTGTTTTTTACTACAATGACCAATAAATAAATGTTTGAATATCCAGCAGAGGTCACATTTATTCATTAATATTTCCTTCATGTTGTGTTTACACTTAACAGGCTGGCTTGAATCAAAGACGGTAAAAAAAAACAAAAACCTACAAAAATCTGCTTATATTGTTATATGTTCATCAACATGAGACAGATAAAAAAAACGTGTATATTATTAAATAGAAAAAGGAGTGTTTCACGTGAAGGGTGGTTGGTTGTTTTTTGGCACAATGGGTGCCAAATGTAACCACACTGTAAAAACCTGAACTATCCCTTTAAGTAGAAAAGGAAAGTAAACGTCTTGATTTACCAGAGTCGTGTTGTCGGACTGAGAACGTCACTGGGACCACTAAAAACCTGTTGCAGGACAAACAGTCACGTCGGATCAGAGCCAGTGTGAGCAGGAGACGCCACCGAGACGAAGACGCGGTCCAGGGAAGAGGCAGTGCTGTCGGTCGGATGAAAGATTAAAACACAGGAAGTGGGACGACGGCGAACCATCATCTCATGAAGGAGAAGTCAAAGTCAGCAAAGATCTCCTGTTGCTCGGCGGTGAGGACGCACGGTGTCCGTGGCAACGTGAGGACCGGCTTCAGGCGAGTGAACTCATCGTCGAAGTTACTGACGTCCTGCGGCGCCTTGATGACGGGCAGGAATGGCGGCTTCACCTTCTTGGCCAGGAGAGCGTCCCAATTCATCCCCTGATGAGGTAATGAGGATGAAGGGGTTTTTGGTCAGTCAAACACGGATACAGATCAGATAATGAACATTTTAAAGTCTATGTTGTCTTAATATGTTCACTGCTTTATGTTGATGCTGTTTTTCAGCAGGAAAATCAGCGACTGTCAACTCTCCTGCACCAAAGTCCATAGAGAAAATCGGCATTTTTAGCTCAGAGGGACACAGAAGCTGCTGGTCTACTGCTGCCTCCTGTGGTCAGTTTATGTCACTGTGTTAAACGTGACTGAAGGATTTCAATGAATTAACAAAATGACCCTTTTAAACTTAGTGATGGAGGCAGCAGTGGATCAACAAGTCCTGGGTCCTGTGACATAAAATTGTTGTTTTTCTCCATGAACTTTGGTGTGGGAGAGTGAGCAATTGACCAACGTAAACAAGCTTCAGTTTCCTGTTGGAAAAGGCTGTCTGACATTGAAAAACTTCTTCAAACTTTGTACACATGAGAATGTAGGAAACTTGAGATGTTTCCTACATTCTCAAGTTTCTGCTAAAGTTTGTTACCTGGAAGAATTTTTGTCTCTTGATTTCCACCGCGTCCTCCTCTCCGGCTCCGAGTCTCGTCTCCGGATTTTTCTGCAGCAGCTGGAAAACAATCACGAAGCGACGTGAGTGAGTGCGAAAGGACATGCGACCTTCACGCCATGAAGAGTTGAAAACTGAGAGGAGACCTACCTTCTGAATGAGCGACACAGACTGAGGTGAAAGGAAGCGAGGAAAGCGCACGTCGTCGTTGACGATGCTGTCAAACACCTCTTCTTCGTCGTCACCCGGGAAAGGCGACTGACGGAGAACAGAGAGAGTTGCGAACTTTGAGTTTTCTGCGTGAGAAGATTCTAAGAGCGTCTCATTCATCAGCTGCTTCCTCTGAAGGAGGCGGAGCCTGGACTGAGGCGCAGCTTCTGAGTCTAAGGAGACAGTTCTATTGCAATTCCCTGAAGATGGGACGTATAAAAGGTTCCACTTCACCGTAACAAATTACAAAATGGATGTCAAGCGTAAAACTATGTTGCCCTAAAATGGTGTCAAAATGTCTTCAAAAACTTTTGCTGAAGTGCATACGTGTTGTGTTCACAACCTCCTGTGAGTTGAAGGAGTTCAGATAATCAACTCATCAAGAAAATCTGTTACCAGTGGAGACTAACGGACAAAAGAAGACAGTTTTCAGACACTTGGCCACTGGCTTCACTTTCTGGACCCTCAGACTATGTTTGATTATGTTAATGACGGAGTGTGATATGATCGTACTGACCTCCCCCACCAGCATCTCATAGACGAGGACACCAAACCCCCACCAGTCCACGCTGCGGGTGTAGTTGTTGTCAGTCAGAACCTCTGGAGCCAGAAACTCCGGCGTGCCGCAGAACGTTGAGGTGCGATCCCCGTGGCCCATACCTGCAGAGCGCAGGGAAAGCTTTAGTGTCACAGCGACGACAACGCCGTCACAGTGACATCGCAGGAAGAAAAAAAAAACAAAAAAAAACGTCTTACCTTCTTTGCACAAACCAAAGTCTGCGATCCTGACGAAGCCGTCCGCATCCATCAGCAGGTTATCCAGCTTCAGGTCCCTGATGTACACAAACACGCCACATGTCACATGATGATGATGATGATCTCACACCTGATGATTAAAGGAGCAGCAGCAGCAGCGACGCACCTGTAAACGATACGGTTCTGGTGGAGGAACTCCAGACCCAGCAGCACGCACGACGAGTAAAACCTGAGGACAGAGAGACATCAGAGGGACATCAGAGAGACATCAAAGGGACATCAGAGGGACATCGGAGGGACCTGAAGACAATACACATGGAGTGTCAGGATTCCAACACCTTGGATAACATCAAATTCAAGGACTGAATGTGCAGACACAGCTTAAGATTGGAGGACGACTTGTCAGAGCTGCTTGATTTGCAGCATGATCTGCATCTGGAAAAGTGATTGTCCTCGGGATCTTGGCCAAGACGGTCTTATTTATTTTCTTTTCAGAGATCGTGGAATTTGCATTTCCCAGGCATCTCGTCACTTACTCTGTCTCGCTTACTTACGTTACTCACTCATTGTTCTGTGTGGAATCTCGTGTCCACAACACCGCTAGTAATTACAACTCGGTGTTCTGTGTAGGCCTAGTCTACGTACATCAAGCAATGCAGGGTGTGAAACAGTAGGTGGCGTTGTAACATGAGAGAAATTTACCTAAATAAACTTCTTATGCAAAAATTCAAGCACTTTCAATGACCTATATCTAGTTAACGGATTTTGACGATTTACAAAAAGGGCCTTTCAAGGGCCTTCATTTTTTTTTTCCACACCATGGGAACCCTGGCATGTGTGTGTGTGTGTGTTTGCTCACAAGGTCTGCTTCTCGGTGAAGATGCTGGTGTGAATGTGCGTCATGAGGTCCCCCCCCGGCGAGTACGCCATCACAAAGCACACGTGGTCTGCGGTCTGGAAGCAGCCGTGCAGGTTCACCAGGAAAGGATGACGTGAGGCGTTGATCACCTCAAAGATCCTCCTTTCACACATGAGGCTGAGACACAACAGTGAGGCTTAGAATGAAACACGTGATTTTATCAAACCGTACTGACATATTTACTCTGAGGAGAACAGGGAAAATTGTAATATTTCACATTAAATTAAAGAAAAAAAAACATTCTGATTCATATTGATTTTTATTTGGAAGATCTGATATTTTAATGTGCCATTTCCTGTATCCTGGCAAGAAAAGCTATGAAACTAACACTTAAGTCTAGCTAGTGATCTCAATCAAGAAAATCTCTTTAATAACCAAGAAATTGGTATGAAAACTGCGATATCTCTAAAAGAATATGGAACAGAAATAGAAAACTGAATCCAATCAGTCCTTTACTTTACTTTATTTTGAAGTGCCTCAAGGGGGAATTTTCCCTGTCATTTCAGGATCTCGTGATTTAAAAGTCTTCACTAAGAGTGTTGTTTTTCACAAAAAAAAAAAAAAATGTGTATGCTAAAAACCAAAACGTGAACTGATTTCAGTTTGATTTAAAGACATTTATGTTTAAAGCCAAGTTCTACAATTACTGCAATATCATGGATTGCAATAGTAATATGAAATGTTCATTTTTCTATCACTAATTAAAGATGTATACAAACATAAATGCAGTTTCTCACCTGTCGACTTCGTTGCGTGTCACGATGTCTCCTTTCTTCAGAGCTTTGATGGCAAACAGTTTTCCTGACTTCTTATACTCGGCCAGCAGCACCTGAAATCGAGGGCAAGAGAAACCTCTAAAACACAGTAATATTAAAAGGGATAGTTCAGAGTTTTGGAAGTGTGGTTCTAGGAGTTGCTTATAATATGAAAGTGACACACTGATGTACAATACAATAGTTTTTTTTTACCATATAGTTTGCTGTTAGACAGCATTTTCCCACAAGAAAGTTTCTAATTACTCTCGCACACCACAGAACATAGAGAAAATCAGTGTTTTTAGCTGCTGGTCTACTGCTGCCTCAATTGTTAGTTTATGTCACTGAGGTAAATCTGAACTAAAGATTTTAAACACCTAGGTCACAAAATAACAAATATGAATATACTGATCGAGGCAACAGGATCAACAACTCGTGTGATGCGACGTCAAATCTCCGATTTTCTCTATGGACTTTGGTGTGGGATAATGAGCGTTTTACAAAATGAAACAAACGTCAGTTTTCTGTCGAAAGTCTGTCCATCATCAAAATAAAGCAGTGAATCGTAATTAAAATAGTCTACGATTGCTTTTGTGAGCTGTGGGATTCTTGATTTTCCCAATGAAATTGAACTGCATTCTTAAGACATTAAGACATCAGTTTGTTTTTGCTATGTGACTAAAATCCTTTTTTTCTTTTTCGCCTGTTCACTGCCTTGTTTCACTGCCTTGTTTCACTGCCTTGTTTCACTGCCTTGTTTCACTGCCTTGTTTCACTGCGTGTCTTTGCTGTATCACTTGTACCTAACACACTCTGACCTGTACATGTATTTCATCAACCACATTTCAAAAAAAATCATAATGTCCCTTTTAAAAGGTTCTTTTTCCCTGTATATAAAAAAAAATGGTCAGGAATAAAAGGAGGAGATTGGTGGAGGTCAAAGTTCAGACATTAAAGGTCAACAGGTCACTGCAGTACCTTTCCAAAGTGACCTCTTCCTAGCACTGAAATACATTTGAAGTCTTCTATCCTCAGACCTTCGTCTCTGAAAACAGCACAAATATTCAGTGTAAACATTTTCTTTTCGTCAATTTAAACTTGTTTTTGCTGTTTTCACAGCATTTAACATTTGTAATAGATACATTTGTAGTTTTTCCCCATAAAATGCACAAATATATCTAAACTAGAGATGACTTGATGCAACTTTTACAATACTAATATCACACCAATACAGTATTGTTTAATGCATCTTTGAAATAACCTAGTCATAACCGCCATTATAAACAACAATAATGTTACAACAGTGTAAATATGAATTATTCTGCTTCCAACACATGTTAAATTGTTGTTACTGCTTTTGATTTTCATTTCTACCGTCTGACCTCAGTGATTTATTTATGCGACTCTTAGGGTTAAAGGATCATAATGGACTTTTATCGTATCAGCTCTTCCCTGATCCAAACTATCCAACATCCAATTCAACTTTATTTTTGTAAAGCACTTTAAAACAGCCAAACATGGAACACAGAATCTGGTGGTTAAAATAGACAGTCAATTATTAACTTTACCACTGTTCATATTAACACTGACTCACTGTGACGGTGGAAGAACCGACGGTTGACGTTTGGGCTTCGGGCTCTTGTTTTCACTGGGAGACTGAGAGAAAATAAACAAAGTGATACATCAGCAGAGGATTTGCAGAAAATGATGTGTGAGTAAATATAGTTTTCCTCCAGTCGTATTTCACTGTGCGAGTCTGAGCTTTTACCATCACAGAGTCTTTAAAGTTCCTTCTGGTTCGATGTGGAGAGTCACCAAAGTTTAGATTCACCACGGCAGTTTCTCTGAGACAAACAAATACACACATTGGAAGGAGACTGTACAACACACTCACACACTCATTGATGCTGCGGCTATGACCGATTTCTTTACAAACACTTTTTAAACAGTTAAATACATTGCCGTCCGCAATGTATGAAGATTTAATTTCACCTTACCAGCCTAACAGATCACTTCGGTCCCAAAACGCAGGTTTACTTGTAGTTCCCAGAGTCCATAAAAGTAGAATGGGAGGCAGAGCCTTTAGTTACCAGGCTCCTCTCCTGTGGAACCAACTGCCAATGTCGGTTCGGGAGGCGGACACTGTCTCTGTATTTAAAGTTAAACTTAAAACCTTCCTTTTTGATAAAGCTTATAGTTAGAGCTGGCTCAGGGAAACCTGAACCATCTCTTAGTTATGCTGCTATAGACCTAGACTGCTGGGGGATTTCCTGTGGTGCACTCACACTCACACTCTCTCACACTCAGGGTATGAATGTGACTTAATTATGTGTCATTAACCTTTTTTTTT
>JAFBJR010000086.1:2254047-2351945 GCA_016785285.1 Brachirus orientalis
TGTGTGAACTGTTGGGTTTCTTTTCTCTCTGTAATATTGTAAAGGTTTTGGCCTTATTATGTACAGTGCCTTGAGATAATGTATGTTGTGATTTGGCGCTATACAAATAAAATTGAATTGAATTGAATTGCCCTTTAAAAAAAAAAAAAAAAAAAAAAGTTATACTTAACGTCTAATCATAAACTTAACCAGTTCCTCAGAAATGAGGTTCTGCCTCATCAGGACCAAGTTTTGGTCCCAGGTAACGAAGCAGGCACACACACACTGGTTACCATGACTTCAGAGGACATTGCTATAACTTACATTAATTTCCTGGAGACTTACTCTTAACTTACAGTAGCAAAATTACTAGAGCCCTAACCCTAAAACCAGGTCTTAACCCTGAAAAAGCCCTTTTAAGGGGTGAAAAAAAAGGTGAGGACCAGCCAAAATGTCCTCACTCTGTAGGTGTTTTTAAGATTTTTGGTCCTCACTCTGCAGCAAGTACAAGAACACACACACACAGAAGACTAGTCTCACTGGGACTGGGTGCCAGAGGACGGCGTTGATCCGGTGCTGGTTCCAGTTAAAGGTGGACTCATTGGTTCCAGGGAGCTGCAGGGAGGAGGCAGGATGCTCATCATCAAACGACCCCAGGTGGCAAAGTTCATGTTCATCTGAGCAGCACGAAGGAAGTTCTTCCCTGTTTAAAGACAAAAAAAACTGATATGAACCAAAGATTTGAACTATATATTATTATTATTATTATTATTTTTACAGAATTACAGCAAAAACAGTAATTTAACATTTAGTAGCTACACAAATAACATTCAATAAAAGCGTTCATCTACAGTATCTATGTTTTGGTAACTCAGGAAAGTTAAAATGTTTTGTTTTTGTCATTATAAACTTTATTTACGCAGGTAAAAACAGAAAAGCAGATGCTTAAAAATAAAGCTTTAAAAAAAGAAAGACCAAATTTAATAAAAAGCAAAAACATGTGTATTTATTTAACATATTTATGTAAGATTAGGTACATCCTTAAATATATACTAATGTATATTAATTTATCATTTTCATGTAAACATGTAATCGCACGCTATTGTTATCAGTTGACCTTTAGTTTCTTTTAAGCCCTGATCTAAATCCAGAGCAGAAAAAACAATAATTATATATGTTGAGAGAAATAGAATGTTCAAATATTAATCATATTGTGGGTTTCTTTTACCCTTCTCTTTAGGGAAGATCCTCCTTTGTCTCTGGAGTTTGGAGAAACGCTCAATGACGGGTTTGATGAACGTCACCTGGAAAAGATTAAAGGAGACAATTCAGATAAGACAAGCTGTCATTGTCCTTTATTTGTCCCACAATGGAGGCATTAATGTACTTACAGCAGAAAAGGCAGGTTTAAAAATGTAAACCTCTTATGTAATGTAGACACAAATATTGTTTTTTTATTTGGAGTTCCAAATCCTTAAATGTATCTTTTTTTAGTACATGCCATTTCCTGTTTTCGGGTGTGCAGGTCTCACGAGACTTGGCTGCGACAGTCTCGCGTGATCGCGATGGCTTGGCGTGACCATGAGCTGTTAACTCCACTGAACAGCTAATTACTTATTATTTTTGAAGGTCTGATGGTGATTGTAGGATGGACCTTTTGAACTCGGAAGAGGTTTAAGAGTTTGCATTTTCATTTCCGACTGTAAGTGAAGAAATTCACTGTGGTCACGTTAGATATGTTGTTGCACAGCACTGCTTACAGACGTTTTAAACGTCACATTGTTAAGCAGACACTGTCTAAAAACAAGACTTGAGAAAGTGAGATTTGCATTTTCATACAAAAAAAAAAAAAAAACCTGTGGAAAGAAATTTAAAACAATACAACACTTAACAATCCCTTAAAGTATAATTTAATAGTAAAGTAGAAAACTGTGGTGAGGACCTCGATGAAGAGGATGCCCTGAGGCTCCAGCTGCAGACACATGCCGTGACGCTGGTTATCCAGGAAGTCCTCGAGCCGCAGGAACTTCACGCCGCTCAGCGCCCGCCAGTCTTTCCAGTAAACTGCAATCTCCAGCTCCCTCGACTGCATCACCAGACAAACGTGATTAGGACCCAACAATCGCACACTGAAGAACTTTCGCCAGCCATGAGCGTTTCATAACAGGAAACTGAAGTTTGTGTTGGTCTGTAAACTGCTCGCTCTCCCACACCAAACTCCATTGAGAAAACCAGCGATTTGAGTTCACTTGGACACGCGAGCTGCTGGTCCACTGCTGCCTCCTGTGGCACGTCTGTGTCACTGAGGTGAATCTGAATAAATTATTTCAAACAGTGAAGTCACAAAATAGCACATTTGAATTTACTAATGGAGGCAGCAGTGGATCGACAACTCCTGTGTGACGTGATGTAAAATCACTGATTTTCTCTATGGACTTTGGTGTGAGAGGGTGAGTGATTTACAAAAAAGACAATATATTCAGTTTCCTATTGGAAAAGGCCATCAAACTGTGAGATAAAGCTACAAATATGTTTTTTAGATATCGTAGACTTAAGCTGGTGTCCAGCCTGTGTGTTTTAGGCTTCAGCTCTACTTGTGTCATGTCAGTAACAACAGTGAGAATGAGTTCCTCCTTAAGTCTTAAGCTGGGATGATGCTACAGAGAGTGAGTGAGTGTGTATGTGTGGTAAAAATCCAGATTAGGGCAAATGTCAGGAGGATTAGTGATGAGATTACACAAACAGAGCAGAGAGCTGAAACCATCAGAGACACAGAAGTCAGAGATGTGACTGATCTCAGACTAAAGAGATGTTCACCATTACAATAAAAAGACAGTATTAATACGACAGCTTTGGCTCCACCCACAACAGGTGTCGCTGCACTGAGGAATAAACCCTGTTCAGATCTGGTTTTAACATCCATCCTCTTCTCAGTCTGTCCTGAATACATCCTCAGATCTAAACACAAAAACCACATTCTTGAACACAATCCATCCTCCGGACACAGTAACAATCCTGCCTCCTCAGCTGATGTCTCCTGTGTTATTTACACTAAATAAGCACCACCAACACAACATTACCTACTGTATGATCGCCTTAGAATATTTTATTAAAATAAAATGTATTTCATGTGACAGTAGAGCAAAAGCCTCTGTATAGTCAAACATTACAACAGTGTGTATTTGCATAAAGGGCAGGAGAATGTCAGATCAGATTACAGGAGTAAATATTTAATCTTCAAATATTTTGATAATTGATTACTTGGTGTATTTCAAATAACTAAAACAAAGTTCTCAGAATGTTCAGCTTCTTAAATGTGAATATTTTCTGGTTTGATTTCAGTTTGTGGACAAAACATTTGAGAACATCATCATTTTGAGGTGTGGGAAACACCGAGCAACATTTTCAGCATTTTATCATGTATCCCAGGTTAATACCAGGTCTGAACAGGGCCATAGAAACTAAATAAAACTGAATATGGACGGGGTTTCTTAATATTGTTTAGTTAAAGTGGACACCATCATAATCGCAGTGGCTGTGGCTTCAGTCACTCACTCTCTCCAGCTCGACACTGAAGCTCTGGCCCCAGGCTTCTTTACCCATCTGTCTCCAGTGTGTCCGTCCTACGATCCTGTTGTCCACCTTCAGCACAGCACTGACCTCAGCTGACGCACAAAGAGGAAAACTGGTCAGCACAGACACGACGGACACCGAGTGACCTTCATCCTCACTGAGAGCTAAGTCTTTTTTTTTTTTAAACCATAATGAATGGTATTTAAAATCTACAAAGCAGAGCTTTCAAATTTCAGTTTTCTGACAAAAAAAAAACTGGTCTACAAATAGGAAAAGACCTGTGTAGGTACAGCTAGAACCAGAGTTAAGCTCACCATCGGTAAATACCACCAAAGTATCATTAAATAAATTGATATGTTGTACAAATTTAAACTTTGTTAGCATTTTACCATTCCTAACTGACCCCTAATAACGAAAAAGCTGCAAGATTACCATTAGAGAGCAGTTAACAAAACAAAACAAAAACACAAACCAGTTTTCTGTCAGAAAATGCTGTCTAAAAGCACGATAATGCAGTTGACTATATTATTAAGATACTGCACACGTGAAGGTCCAGTGTGTAAGAATTAGCGATTATAACAAACAGAAGACTCCTCTGCTCAACCCTCACATTCCCCATGGGAACTACGGTGGCCTTGGCAAACCAGAAAAGTTGTAGTTCTTCTTCGCTAGCATAAGAAGTTTCTACTTCAAAATGTTAAAAAAAAAAAAGAAAAAAAAAAAAAAAGGAAAACATGGCAGCACAAGATGGCAGCCTCCATAAAGGAAGGCCCTTTCCTCAAGTACAATAAAAGGCTTATATATGAAAACCAAACAATTTCTTTTTACAGAGATTACACTTAAACAAATATACTTATAGGTAGTGGATTTAATATCTGTCAGTAAAGACTTGTATACTGTATGTTATACACTTGACCTTTAAGTTGTAGATTTTATTATTTTATCAGGTGATTATTACTACTTGATAAGTAGATAAAATAATTTGCTCCGCAGCTCGCAGCTTTGTTTCACTGAGCTCATGTCCGCCACACAAAGAGTGAAGTCACCTGCATAATACACTAAGAAATACTTTATATAACACTTCAAAAATCTCTTTAAAAACAGGCACTACACGTGTTGCTCCCTCAGCCTCTAAACATAACGAAAAAACAGCTGAATCTTAACTCACAGGAAAGTTCGTCGGCCTTGCTCGTCTTGCCGTTGACACTGCGGCCCGATAGGCCGGCCCTCACCTTCAGAGACTTCCCATCGGAGACGCCCCCTGGTGTCCCCGAGACGTTGGTCACACGACCGCGGCCCGGAATGGACTCGAGCAGGTCCTGACAGCCCATCAAACACACGTCCAGCCGACCTGAAACACAAGCCTCCTCTCATTTACCAAGTTAGGGCGAAGAGGAACGTTTGTCTACGGGGGGGGAACGTGATGGAGAGCAACCTGTCAGACTGGCAGGTTTGAAGAAGGAGGACGTGTAGGACAGGGGCGGAGGGTCGCACGACTTCTTTGGCGTGCCGCAGGAAAGGGAAGCTCCCGACGACAGAACCTCTTCAATGGCGGCACGTTTAGGATGATCCCGAGGAAGTTCACTCAAACGTCTCTCCAGAGACAAACGCAACAGCTCCACCTTCTGACAGGACTCGTGCATCCGTCCCTGAGCCTGAGACACACACACACACACACACACAGAGGTTATAGACCAACACCCGGTGTGATGCCAAACGAGGCAGTAGTAAACCAGCAGTCTATGGACTTTGGACTTTGGTGCAGGAGAGTGAGCAGTTTTCAAAAAGCTTCAACTTCAGTTTCCTGAGGGAAAAGTCTGTCTTATGTTAGAGAAGTAATCATATCATTAAGAAATCAAAGAATTAAGTTGACATTTATATTCAGCAACTGGTAAAAAAAAAAAAGCTAAAATTGCAGCTGGGTCTTTACTTCAGAATTAAGTCTTACCTTTCTTTTTAAACTAAAAAGAGTCTTGCTGCCTTCACCTTCATGACTGTTCTTGATTATGGTAATTTGTTATTTATAGAAACGCCCCACCACAGATTCTGTCCACGATTGGTCTAAATCAGTCCTGGTGCAGACCCAAGCATCCGGCTGATTTTTATTTATATATATGCAGTATTTTAGGTCTGCTCCCATCATATCTGCAGGTTTTTATTACTCAAAAAGCAAGTTTTTATGGTCTAAAGTCACAGGACTTTAGACCATAAAAGTCATTAAGTGAGAACTGAACATGGAAAAAAAATGCTTTTAAGTTTGCTGCTTCCTGTGATTGGAACACTCTGCAAAAACTAATTTTAATCCGTTTTAGTGTCAGTAAGCCTACATTTGTTGAGCACTTTTTTTTTTCTATTCAGTGTCCATTGATTTTTTTCCCCATGTGTGATGATTGTGGTGCTGTTTAAATGTTGTTGTTAATGTCTGTAAATTGTACTGCTGCCTTTCTGGGCCAGGACACTCTTGTTAACCTCAGTGAGTTATTATCCTGGTTAAATAAAGGTTTAATAATAATAATAATAATTTTATTTGGCATATCACTTGTTGAAAGGTTAAAATTTGGCAGTCAGTCACTCAGCACAACCACACATTAAAAACCCTGAACTATACCTTTAAAACATGGTGCGAGCCAGCGTGTACTCACCTCTGCCAGGACGCGGCGATCCTGGATCTTCTGCGCGCTCAGCTGCTTCACCACATTCTTAGCGCCCTCCGCGACGGCCGCCTCGATCTTGACGTGGTGCACGAGTTCGGCCACTCGCAGCTCCAGAGGACTGATCGTGTCCACGGCGGGACCTGGCGCCCGATCCAGTCCATCAGAGACACACAGAGGCAGCATTTTCAGACCTGACCGCTGATCGTTTTTCACTCATGCGTGTATAACGTATTTTTGTTTCTATTATTTACCGTGTGACCTGTCACACCCTTCGTTTCGGCCTTGACCGACTTTGATGATCTGCATCCGCAGCAGCTCGATCTTGGTGCGACTGTCCTGCAACATCTGCTGCGCTGTGGACAACATCTTCCTGTCCTGAAACACAAAGACCACTCGAGGTCATCAGTAGGGCTGAAGGTTTTCAATACAGTAACAATATCGGGATTTTGATTACTGATTCCTGAATTATTATTTTTTTAACTTTTTGTATACCAATTTCACAAAAAAGGTACACTACAGGAAAGTGATTAGATTCTCACTGACGCCGACGAGATTGACACCTCAGGTAACGAAATTTGATATCTAATGACAACACTCGTTTGATATTTGGCGATACAGAAGTTCAATACCACAAAGGCAGTGAAATTCCATACCCAAATCGAGTCGTTACATCCCTGCAGCAGCAGATTCACCGCGGCCTGTGTTGTGTGTTCTTGTATTTGATGCCTCTTTAGAGTATTTTCCTGGCATAAACACTGACCTTGTCAGGGCCAGTAGTCCTCATGGAGACCAAAACCTAGCCCTAACAAGGCAGACCCTTCAGTTTAGGACTAAGATTTCAATTGTGCTTAGGTTAAGCATCAACTGGTTATATTCAAGGTTAGATGTAAGGCTTTGTTCGGGCTGTCCAAATGAATGGAAGTCCATGCAAGTGTCTAAGAAGAATAACAGCATAAACCTGTGTGTGAGTGTATAAACATTTCATGAGGAACAAAAGCAAAACCTGTGGCTCGTCCAAAGCGAAGGGTATTTTGGTAAAAGAGAAGACATATTTTGTTCTAACTTCAACTGATTTTTAAGGGTTAAGACCTGGTTTTAAGGGTTAGAACTTTACCTTGACTGAACCATTAGTGTACATCTGGATCATGTTCTCAGCTCCCTGTTTGACTTTGCTTTCCATGGTGAGCTGTTTCTTCAGAGTTCGGACTCGACTGGCCAGCGGTGATGTCACTTCCTCCCACTGACACGACTCGGCTGGCTGACCGTCAACTTCGTCCGAGCAGCCTGAGCACAATTTATTATAAAATAATAATAATGTTATTATTATAATAAAGCCTGAAATCAAACATTATCCTTCAGAGGCTACAATTGTATAATGAAATGAGAGTCAATGCATCTGTGAAAACCACTAATTTAATATGAAATGAGAAACATATTCCTGAAGAAACCAGGAAAAGAAAGAGCAGTGAGACTCAGACAGTAGTCAAGTCTCCAGTCTTTGGAAATGAGGGAGCTTCTCTCCCTCTCAGTCACCTGTGTTGTTAGCCCTCTCCGTGGTCATGGACCTGGCGTTGAGCTCCTGTAGTTCCCAGTGCAGTTTGTCCAGCTTGCGGCTCGAGGCCCTCAGCTGCCCCTCCACGTCGGCCGCACTCTTGCGGTTGGTGACGGCTCGTCGCAGCCGCTCGGCCGCTTCTTTGATCTTCAGCTCACGCTGGATCTCCTGCCTGAGCAGCGTCCGAGCGTCTTCCAACCGCTGCTGAAACTCCGGGTCCAGAATATCCGCCTCATCCAGACCCTGCAGGTTTCCATTCTAATAAAAAAAAAATATATATATACTGTACAATTTAAAACATGGTATACAATAAGCTATGATTTATGTGTATGTCTCTATTAAATTGTCACAGCAAACAATATTATCAAGTTTCTGAGGCAGGAAACACAGAAAACACAGATTAAAAACAAAATGCTCACCTAATAAAATCTACATTATCTTAACAACATGTTCACTACTTTATCTTGCTGTTAAACAGCCTATTCTGAGAGGAAACATGAAAACTTGAAATTTGAGTCACTCTGTAAACGGCTCACTCTCCCACACTGAATTCACCAGAGAAAACCAGCATTTCTAGCTCCAGGGGACACAGGATCTGTTGGTCTATTTCTGTTCTTGTTGGTGAGTTTGCCTCACTGAGGTAAATCAGAACAAAGTATTTCAAACAATGAAATCACAAAATCACTCATTTGGACTTAGTGACAGCAGTGGATCAACAACTCCTGTGTGCTGTGGTGTAAAAATCACTGATTTTCTCTATGGAATTTGGTGCAGGGGAGTAAGAGGTTTTACAAAGTTACACAAACTTCAGTTTCCTGTTGGAAAAGTCTGTCAAACCATGAGATACAACAGTGAACATATCCTTATGATATTGTAGACCAAGGCTGATGTCAATTTTATTAGCTGAGCCTTTCCTTTGTGTCCCTGTTGGCCGCCATGTCTAAGAACCTCATAAACTACACTTCAAAAAGCCTGAACTAGCTTTACTTTAAACAAAAGAGAGGAAACGCAACAAAGGAAAAAACGTTGCCACCTTCTGTATCCTTCCTACTATAACTTCCTACTATATGTCCACAGGGCCTACACAAATCTGTGTTTTACATATCTATATTTATTTAATAACATCTGCATGTGAAATTCTTTTTTTTTTTTTGTGACATTAGTAGAAGCCAACAACCTCAAAGTTGTCATTTAAATAAGTTTAGGTTATAATTTTGGTTCAGGTTTTCAATCTCAACATAATCTGATGAGGGCGACGATAAAAGGAGCCACAGTGTCAAAGACAGCAGCATATACTATATATATATATATATATATTTCAGCCTCTATTGTCTGACAGACACACCTCTGTCATTCAAAACAAAGTCAGTCCCAACAGGAACATTTGCATCTCAGTGAGTTTTGGCCAACACCCTGCTTTAAAGGTGCAGTAGGCGGGATTTTTTTTGTGCTTATTCAACAATAATTCCACTATAATCTTAATCATAATCTGAGAGAAATCTAGATTTCTACTCTTCCCCTTGACTTGAGAGAGAAAAAAGTGAGAGGACACCTGGACAGATCACTATTAAAGCACTGACGACAACTGCTGACACTGCAGAAAGAAAAAAAACCTACAAACAAAAAAAAAAACTTCCTTAAAAGGGGTAGTTCAGTTTTTTTGACAAAGGTGATATGAGGTGCTGGCAAATTGCCTGCACTGTGAGCGCCCCCTCTGCCAGCCTCAGACACGGGGGCTACACCACTTTACTAAAGGTTCACCTGGTAAAATATCCAACATCTTAAATCCATGGAAACTTAATATGTTCACTGCTTTTCCCACTGGTAGACAGCCTTTAAGAACAGTAAAATGAAGTTTATAAGTCACCAAATTCCACAGAGAAAATCTGTATTTTTAGCTCAGGAACACAGGAGCTGCTGCTCTACTGCTGCATTGTTTTGTAAGTATGTGTCACTGAGGTGAATCAGAACAAAGGATTGCCAACACAGAAGTCACATAATAACACACGTGAACTTAGTGATGGAAGCAGCAGCGGATCAACGACTTCTGTTTGCTGTGATGAAAAATTTGATAATTTTCTCTGTGGAATTTAGCGTGGAAGGGAGAGTGATTCACAAAGTGGCAGAAAAAGTTATGAGAAGTGAAGAAACCTCTTGGGTCAGAGGTGACACTTTTTTTTCCAACTAATACCAAGTACCACCTGAGAAAATATAGCGCTCTCAAACTAACACTATTATCGTCAATGGAGCGAGAGATAAGTTTACTCTAATTACTATTATATAATCTAATTTTTTGTTTCATGTTCTATGCACTCCAGTCAAAATTCCTCAGCTCCACTCTGATCACATATTCAGGTTTATACAGCACAACAGTATATCTGATTTTCCTCCGAGTACCACCAGACGAAGCTCACTGACTGTACACGTACCACAGTTTGAGAACCAAGGAACTAACCTTGGGTGAATCCAGTTGCGTGTATCTACACTCTACAGTGACCTGGAAGACAGAATCTGGGTGTTTTTCCCCTCCAAGAGTGACCCTCGGTCTCCCAGGCTGGCTCTCACACAAAAACCTGAACTATCCCTTTAATGCAATGTTTTCCAAACTCTTTATTAACTCTGAAAGGATAACAAACCATTTAAAACCAATAGTGACAACAGCAAATGTGTTTTTGCTGCCATGAGGTAAACTTACATTTGAATAGGTAAACAGACAATTTAAGAGATTTTTGATTAACGAGACAAGTTCATTTTAAAAACATAGAACATTTTAAGTTAAATGCAGAGGGAAAGGGTCTCGCGACCCCAGACTCTGGAAGTGACTGCTTTAAATCACCTGAGTGTAAAATGTTAGCAGGTGTTTTGTGGTTTAAACATCGCGTTTTAAAATTCCGGCATGTGTATTTATTTTATTTGGGTTTTTTTTTAAAGAGGTTTAAAACGCTCATATTTGTTCCGGTATTTTTCAGCTGTTGGTGTTCAGGTGTTGGAACTGTGCGAAGCAGCAAACAAGAGAAACCGGAAAATCCTGCGCGTCGTCCTGTCGTTCCTCCACTGACCTACCTGAGCGTCAGGTGAGACCGTGACGGAAGTTGTTGGAGTAAAGTTATCAGCTGACGATTATTATAATTATTATTATTGTTGTTGTTGTTGTTAATTAATGTGAATATAAACTCACCTGAAGAGATGAACCTGACATGGCGGACGTCAGCTGGACATCCGCCACGGCCCACACACACGGACTCCGGCTGTCGGAGTCAGAGAGCGGGTAAAACGGCTCCGGTGTGAGGACTGCTGTTAGCTCGCTTAGCTTAGCTTAGCTTAGCTTCATCAGCAGCAGCGACATGATAAACGTAACCGTCCACCTGCTCTTCTCTGCGGCCTCAGTTGCTCATCGTGACTGACCCCAGGAAAAGTTTGAATCCAGCTAAACTCGGGTTTGACGCCGAACTGACGTCAGCGGACAGCGGCGGGATTGGACGTCGTGTCCGTGACGTCAGAGAAGAAGCCAATCATAGTCGAGTATTCAGTGCACCTGTCGAGGTGTTCGACTGATGCGTTCAGGTACCTGAAGTATACTATACTAAACGAAACGAAAACAAAATTATCGAGACTATTTTGGAATTAAACAAATTCAACAAGAGTATTTTGGACTAAACTAAAAAAAAATACAGTACAAAATATGAAGTAAGTCAAATTTAAGTAAATAGGTAAAATTATATGAATTTTACTAAACTGAAGTTAAATTTAAATACATTTAAAATAATACAAAATAAAGCAAACCTAAAAGTAGAAAGTAAAAATAATACAAAAAAAATTAATACAATGACAAAACACATTCACAAAGCCAAAATTAAAAAATAAATACAATTTGTAAGAGCAGTAAGAGCAGTTCTTTCTTTTCTTTTGTTAGCCACTGTGCTTTTCTTCTGCTCACTCCACATCTAATTATTATTAATTTTCAGTACTTTTTGATATTTGTAAAAGCTTTTTCCACACCTGTTCATCCCTGATTTATTGTTATTGCTTATATTGTTTTGGCATTTGTACATTTTATATTGCTTATTTTATATCCTAGTGTACTACTGTCCGCCCCAACCCTGCTGCTAATCTAAACTAATCTAATCTAAAAACAAAATCTAGAATAATACTGTTATAGTAATATATTTGCTAATATCCTAATGTAGTACTGTCTGCCCCCTGCTGTTAATCTAATCTAATTGATTCCAATCTGAAAACAAAATCTAGTATAATATTGTTGTAGTAATACATTTGTTTATTCTGTATACTAATCTGGTACTGTCTACCCCCAACCCTGCTGTTAATCTAATCTAATGTAAAAACAAAATCTAGTATAATACTGTTATAGTAATAAATTTGCTAATATCCTAATGTAGTACTGTCTGCCCCCCTGCTGTTAATCTAAACTAATCTAATTGATTCCAATCTGAAAACACAATCTAGTATAATATTGTTGTAGTAATACATTTGTTTATTCTGTATCCTAATCTGGTACTGTCTGCCCCAACCCTGCTGTTAATCTAATCTAATCTAAAAACAAAATCTAGTATAATACTGTTAAAGTAATAAATTTGCTTATATCCTAATCTGGTACTGTCTGCCCCCAACTCTGCTGTTAATCTAATCTAATCTAATCTAATCTAATAACAAAATCTAGTATAATACTGTTATAGTAATAAATTTGCTTGTATCCTAATGTAGTACTGTCTGCCCCCATCCTGCAGCTAATCTAATAACAAAATCTAGTATAATACTGTTATAGTAATAAATTTGCTTATATTCTAATGTAGTACTGTCTGCCCCAATCCTGCTGCTAATTTAATCTGAAAACAATTCGTAGTATAATATTGTTGTAAAGACATTAAGCTGCCGTGTCACACTCCGGCCGCCTGGGGGCAGTTGTGCGCCGTAAAGCTGTTCGCCGCCGTGGTTCCACTGAAAGAGAAAAAGAAAGAAGCGTGCGGAGCTGCGCTGATTCCTCTCACCGTGAGCTCAGAGAACACGCAGTGTTTGAAGGTGGAAGTAACTTTTATCCCACAGAGAAGAGTTCCAACGCACCCGGGGACGCACATCTGGTCTGAACAGGCGCGGTATCGACCGTAAACCATGTCGGCCTCATCGGCGAAAGTGAGCAGGAAGGAGAACTCGAACCATGACGGAGCGGACGAGACCTCTGGTAACGTGAAGGAATGGCGCTTCTCCTGTACAAACGCCATTTTCATTTGTTTTCGTCCTTTTCTCGTTTTTTCCCTCTGCGCTCTCGTGTGTCGTTTCCGGTTTAAATTACGCGTATTTACGAAGGAATGGTGTTGATTTACGCCCCCGTACACACGCGCGCGTCAGGGTTTAACGCTGCTCCGCGGGACTCTTCGGTAATGTAGCATGCTAGCACGGCGCTAGCCAGCGTGTTAACGGCGGTTAGCTCGTTAGCTCGTCGTGGCTACTGCTCCGCGCAGGGTGAAATGAAGGAGGCCAATGTTTGCGTCGGAAACGCGGCGTGTAGCGACTTGTGTGTGTCGCCAATTCCCGTATGAGACATTAAAGACGCAGTTTATGCACGGCTTCTCGCCGTGTTTGCGCACAGTCTTAGCGGGTTGAGCATCCACTGACGTCCCGCCTCCTTCAGTCGGGAGAAGGAAGGGAAGGCCGAGCCGTCCAGGATCACACGGATCCACGCGTGTTTTAGCCTCGGACTGAATGTAAACAAGCGTGTTGTTGTGGTGTTTTAGCAGACAGTGAATGTAGCCGCGGAGGAACCATGTGTTTGCTGACGTGTTTAGCTTTTATGCAGAGGCTGCGGTGTGTTATTATGAGTGAGAGGCTCAAAGCTTTGTGCAGCAGAGACCCTCATTCAAACCAGGCCGCCTTCAGCTGCAACAGGAAGCCACACACACACACACACGGAGCCTGGCCTCCCGCGTTATTTACCGCGCAGTGTATGGAGCCCCAGTACTGCAGTCAAACTCCTAATTTACCGGCAAAAGTGTAAATAGGTGCTGATCTTGTTCACTCAGAAAACTGATATTTTTCAAAATTTAAATTTTGATTAGTTTCTGGTTTATTATGTTTATATATTTTTGGATTAATTCTGACTCACAACAGACATTTAAATTACAAATCAAGACCCACCTGTCCAAACTGGCATTTCCAATAACATACTTTATTTCTTGCTGACCTCTTTTCTTTATTTAAAAAAAATGTGTAACCTGAAAACTGCTACAGAAATCTGATGTATTATAATTAAAATACATGTTTAATATTGTCATCACTTAAGATAAAATAAACATCTATTAAAAGTTTTAAATCAATTACAATTTACAGTACAACGGGTCATATGTATTTAAAGATTGAGTTTTGAAGAAACTGGTTCACTCTGGTTTTAAAGTTTTTAACTGACATTAACGCACAGAAAAATTAAATTTGAGAAGATTCAGAGCAATTATTTTGCTTAGTTTGCGCTTATTTACAGAATCTTTGTTGTACTGAAATTGAACAAAATATATTGTGATATGTTTTGAAACTGTTGCCCATTTCTAGCTTCAGCCAAGACAGAAGTTTTTAAGCCATGAGATTAGAGTGTGTTGATTTTGGATCAATAACTTGGATATTGATATATTAAAACAGACAATTAAAGGACTGAATGTATGCAAAAAAAAAATAGTTGGCAATAAGAACATTGATAAATAAATATTTTTAAAAATTTAAATACCAGGTGAGTTGGAGGTCAAAGTATAGTCTAATTAAAAGCCGGTGAAAATAAATGTCTTGATGAAAGTGTATTATGATTAATTGATGGAAAATTGGGATTATTGTACCTGACAATCATGTATTTTTGTGGATGAATGGTGTTGAATGAAAACCACAAATGCTTTCAACAAAGTCAAAATGAGGTGGATTCTAGTAATGACTGACTGTAAAAATACAAACAAGCACTGAAACAACTCTTATCACAGCACAGCATCTTGTAAAGGCGTATATGAATGATAACCTGTCATCTCTATAATTCTGAAGATTGTGTTAGGTAACCATGGTTACATCATACAGGAAACAAGTCTATATTTGTTGTTCACAGTAGTGAAGTTTTTTTTTCCCTCCTTTCAGAAAAGGAGCAACAGGAAGCAATTGAACATATTGATGAAGTCCAGAATGAAATCGACAGGTGAGTTTGAATCTGTGGAGAGAGTGTGTACGTATGTGTTTTTGTATTTGTCACCTCTTGAGGACCTTTTCTGTCATAAACACTGACCTTGTCAGGACCAGTAGTCCTCATAGAGACCAAAACCTGGTCCACATGAGGCAGAACCTTTTAGGATTAAGATTTGAATTGTGGTTATGGTTAATATTAGGGATGGTGCTTTGTTTGGGCTTTCCAAATGAATTGAATTCAGTGCCTTAAAAGAATAGCTGTGTGTGTGTTTTCTTTAATGACTGTGTTTCCTCCTCTCACAGACTGAACGAACAAGCGAGTGAAGAAATTTTAAAAGTAGAGCAGCAGTTCAACAAATTACGTCAGCCATACTTTCAGAAGCGATCAGAACTCATAGCCAAAATCCCGAACTTCTGGGTCACAACATTCGTCAACCATCCACAAGGTAATACAGTTTTATTTTTGCTCTAACTTTGTGATTTATTACCTTGGTTTATGAGCCACTGACTGACCTCTGTGATGTGTCTGTAGTTTCAGCTCTTCTGGGCGAGGAGGACGAAGAGGCGCTTCATTACCTGTCGAAGGTGGAGGTCACAGAGTTCGAGGACATAAAGTCTGGATACAGAATAGATTTTGTGAGTTTTTCCAGGTTCAAATTTGTTTGTAAACTCTGGCGGTCCTACTTTCTGCTTCATATGTGTCAAATTCGCGTTTGTTTTGCTGCAGTTTTTTGACGAGAACCCGTACTTCGAGAACAAATCCCTCTCCAAAGAGTTTAACGTGAACGAGAGCGGGGATCCTGTTTCCAAATCGAGTGAAATCAAGTGGAAGGCTGGAAAGGTTGGTTTACATTCTTTTAACGTGGCATTTAAGAACAAAACAAAAACCAATAATTAAGCCCAAATGTTGACAAACACGTTCTTCCTCCAGGACCTAACGAAGCGCACGGGTCAGACACCAAACAAAGCCGGGAAGAAACGGCAGCACGAGGAGCCGGAGAGCTTCTTCACCTGGTTCACTGACCACTCAGATGCAGGTGCTGATGAGCTGGGAGAAGTCATCAAGGATGACATCTGGCCCAACCCACTGCAGTACTACCTGGTAGGTCTGTCCGTGTGTACGCGGGGTTTTCAACAAAAACATGGAGCAGCCATTTGGAAAAATGTCACCTGTTAATTAGGTTGAACAGATGGTTCTTTTAGATTTAAACACTAACTCTGTAGTTGTCAAATGGAGTAACAGTAACCGCCATAAGCCATACTATGACTATTTTTTGTTATATGGAGCAAAGAAACCATAATTTATTTAGAAATTGATTAAGGGTTATTATTCAGTCACGGAGAGCTGCACAGTATTGTCATAATAAAATCATTTTGTGATTGATACAATGCAACATTAGTTTGACTTAGCATTTTTGCCACCTTAACTGTCACTTTCATTAGAAAGTTCATCCAAGTCTTGATGCTTTGACTCTCACAGTACAGTTAGCTCCAACTATATGTCAGCACTTCATACAGCCACAGAACTCACCCTTTAACTTGTGAAGGTCCCCGACATGGAAGATGAGGAAGGTGACGGCGATGACGATGACGATGAAGAGGAGGGTCTTGAGGATATTGACGAGGGAGAAGAAGAGGAAGGTGAAGACGAAGATGAAGACGGCGATGGAGAAGATGGAGAGGTGAGTCCCGCTTTGTACTGAACCTGACGATAAACTGTACACGAGTTGTAACAAGTTGGTGATTAAAGACGACATCCATTATCCCCAGTCCACTACTGTTTGCTTAAGGCAGCTCACAAATTTGGGTTTTTGTCTCTGAACAAAGATGTTTTAAGACACGAGCAACAGTTGGTGGCAAATTTGTTTCCTTTTTTGCTTGAATTGCTGATTTGCTTGATGATTCAATGTTTTGGCCCAATATTCAGTTTGGGCTGCAATTAACGATCATTTTCAAAATCGATTATTTTCTCGTTTGGGCCAGAAAATTTTGATTAGGGTTATTCTAACCTAGAAATGATGTTCTCGAATAAATCACTACTTATTACAACAAAAATTCAAGAATTTCTTCAACCGGATTTCAAGTTGTACTTATAAATCACTGCTTAATAAAACAAAACGCTCAAAACAATTAATCACTTATCAAAATAATTGATGATTGAGTAATTGTTTCAGGCCTACACTCAGTTGCTTAGAAGGCCAAACTTACTTAGGCTCGTCGTGATGGCTGTTTTCTTTCTGCTTCGGTTTCAGGACGACGGCGATGAAGACTAACCCTCTGCGCTGACTCTGTCCCCGTCCTCCTGCGATCATCTTTCAACTCATTGGAACAAAACACTTTGATTTAGGGAGGGGGAGGGGTTTAGGGCATTTGTAAAAACGAAAACACAAAAACAGGCTCTCTCTTTTTTTTCTTTTCTTTTTTTTTTTTTTCATTGTTGCCGTGTGTCGTCAGACTGTCCGTCCTCTTCCTCTGCGGTCAAACGTCTGAAGACCAGCGCCACACGCCGTTGGTCACACCTGAGCTGCGGCGGCTCTGCGAGTCTCACCTGTCATCGTTTCTCTTCATCTCCCAAAGACATGCAAAAGAATAAAAGGAAAAAAAAATATTTGTAGCATTCTGCACGTCATCCTACGTAGATTTAAAATACGTACAATAGCAATTTTTATGTAAGATAGGAAATGACCATTTCTGTTGAAGTCGTGAGTTCAATAAAAATAAGCCATGGTGCAGTGATAACTCAATCATAGCATCCTTAGCCACTTTTATATATAAATGTATATTATAATATATCCAGTGGTGGGGGATCAGGCTTATTAGAGGTTTGATTTTTATTTTTTTTTTTTTTGTGACTTATGTTTCTAATGGAACTGATCGAAAGCACCAGCTCGTTCCTTTCTTTCAACTGTTGTAAATGTTTTTGGGATAAACATGTAATCTTGGTAAATTACCGTTAATAACTACACACAGTTTAACAGCTTCTGTTAAATAAACTTTCATTATCTTGTTTTTTGTTTTGTTTTTGTTTTTTTCCAGGCGCCAACTGCAAATGTTTGAATTGTACATTTTTTTTATTAAAAAAAACCACAAAAACAAAAGCTAAAATGTAATTTTGGCCTTCGTTAACATTTTTGAGACGGGAGAGAAAATGATTCTCTCGCTCCACTGGAAACCTGTTCACGTTAAATTAAGTGTAACCAGTTGCTTTGTTACAATAAATAAATGTGTACATGATGTTTGGACTGCCCGCGTCACAGTCCGGTGTTTTCACTGACGATGGAAGAGACGAGGCCCAAAGATGCAGTACACTGCAACACAAGTGAATACTAGTATAGGTGACTCAGTTTATAGCAGTTTATAGTACACCACCTGTCCTGTTATCATCCTGCCAGCAGGTGGCAGATGTACAACATCGCAGCAGATATTAGCAAACAATGCAATGTGATTAAGTAGGACAAGCTAAAGGCTAGGTGTTAATGATAAATACATCTATAAATATAAGTACACAAACAAAAATACAGTATGTGTGTAAATAAATTTATATATGTTCTATTGGTTATTTTCAGATTTTAATTTTTTTTTCCTGTTTAAATTTTGTTTACCTTGTGTGCACAGTCAGTCCAAGGAAGTAAGAAGCTGCTTGGGGCCCTGGTGATTACCAGGGGGCGCCCCAGTAGAGTGTGGAAACAAAACATTAGAACATTAAAGAAAATGGAGATATCTAAACAAGTGCTTATCTGAAGTTATTTGGTATTTTTGTAGCTTTGCTTGTAGCTATAAATTTATAAACTAAAGCAATTGAATTAATTCACTTGTTTACAGCAAATGTAGTGTCTGCCGCTCTGCTGTTGTGTTTTGTTTTTGTTATTTTCCAATTACAGTTCACACACATATGAAAGTGCAAATTAATTGTGGCGGCCAAGTAATTGCCAGAATCAAACTCTGCCTAGGACCCCGTCTAGGCTTGGGCCAGCATTGCTCCTATGTTTTTAAAAGTAAATATATTACATTTAAAAGTAGACAATGTTCTAATTCGTTTAGAAAGTCATTAAATTGGGTTTTTTGTGATTAAGAATTCACATATACATGTAATGTTTGGTTATAATCCTGTATAAAACAATAAAACACAGTATTACATCCAGAACTATGGGATATGCGAGGGCTTTGGTGAAGTTTAAAACAAACAAACAACAACAACAACAAAGGAGCAGCGTTTTGAATGACACCGACGATAAAATAAAATAAGAAGTTCTCGGTTTCAACGGTTCCCTGAACCCACGGTTATTCCGATCCTCGCCACAGAGGGGCGCTACAGGAGAAAATCATCTGAGTAGAAACAACGCGAAGAACTCGATGGTACTGCGCATGTGCTCAAAATGGTGCTCGCACAAACAGACGGTAGTCCTGTCCCGTTTAAGAGACCGGATCCTCCGAAGTGCGCAGTCGACGGAGTCGTGTCCTCCGTGTGTTATGGCTGACGATAAAGTATTATTTTAAACCGTCAAATCGGCGCGAAGTCGAGACGAACTGTCCTGCTTAAAATATCAACTGAGTCCTAAAATCATGTGACGCCGCGTTACCACCGCTACGTTGTTGGTAAATGTCTCCACAGTACGATTTTTTTTTTCTTGTGGTGTTTTGTTGTTTTTTTTCTGGCGGGAGGGTAACTTCCGCCGTACCTAAGCGAAGTTCCGGTTCCGCTCCCGGACGTTGATGGTTTTAAATGATAATTGATCTGCTAACCACAGTTAACGAACCTGTAGACTCGTGACAATTTTATAAGACTATTATGTTTTAAAAGCTGCGTCTGGAGGTTTAAATGTTTGTGACTTATTTTACTAAGGACATTTGTAACTAATGGGACATTAAATTGTGGGACACTGAACACGTGGTCTAATTTACATTTCCTGTAATGTTTCCAGAGGGAGTTTTGAGTTTGTTTGTTTGTAATTGAGCTCTTACAAAAAATGTGTGACAACGCGGGCTGTTTTTGTAATAGTTATAGTAAACATGAACATACTATGTAGGAGACCTTCTACACAAAAACAAGTCCAGTTTTTTTTAATCATAAGCATTCTATTCTCAAAATTCTACTTTCAGAAAACGATTTTTCATAGTCTCACCTCTCTCTCTCTCGTGCTCGCGTCTGTTGTCGCTATCTTCATTGTTGTCGTTGTCAACTTCCTCTTGTGTTTGTTTGATCTGTTCACTTTATGATAATTTTTATTTTCTTTCCTTAGTTGTCCTGGCTTTCTTCTGTCTCTGTAAAAAAAAAAAAAAAAAAGATTTGCACACATGCTTTACACACATGTTCAGTGTCTTGTCTATTATTGGTGTAGCTGTGTTACAGTGCCACACACAGGCTTGGCAATGTACTGCAGTGTTTAGAATCATTTTGGGTGGATGAAGACATTTCCCTAACTGGATAGGACCTAAATGGCAGAAATTCCATATTTGGAACAGTAATTTGACCAATGTCCTATCTGTGACCAATACTGCACCAAGCCACCAGGAGGTGTAATTTAACTCTCATAACTTTTGTCATCAGTCATTTGCTGTAGGCAACTGGACTTGTACTGGAACTGGACTTGCTTGAGTTGGACTGGACTTGGTTTAGTTGGATTGAATTTGCTTTTCAGTCATCTAGGTCAGAACATGCTTGATTTGGACTGAACTTGCTTGAACTGGACTGAACTTGTTTCTCAGTTTTTCAGGTCAGAGTCGTTTTCAGTAGTTTGCTCTCAGCAACTAGACTTACTGGAGTTAGGGCTGGGAAAAGAGCCCACTTGCCTCCAGTTAACTTCCAAAAATGACTGACCTGATTGGCTGACAACCTCCGTCACATCTCATACCTGTTCTTTCTGCTCCAGGCACTGACACCATGCATCACAGCAGCAGCAGTCGTACCCTCTTTCACGGCATACCTGTGGTCATGTTGTGCCTCGCTGCCTTGCTCTTTAGCAACATCTTGATCTACCTATACCTGGACTCTTTGTATCAGACTGACCAGCAGATGGCATCCTCTCCAGTCGGCTGTGCCCCCCGACACTTCAAGATGGTGACCATGAAGAACTGCACCCCGTGGCTCCAGTGTTCGCAGATAAGAACTGAAGTGCGCAAGCTGAAGCTGATTAGTGAGGGAGCTGTAAAGAAGGTACTCACTCTTTTGCTCATGGTCTCTCAGTCTCAGGGTTCTGTTAGGTAAATAAAATACATTTTTTCCAGTAACTCAGAACATGTAATCAAACCATGAGCCATAACTCCACAAATGTGTTGGGCAATTGTTTGGTTCAACAGTTCTAAATCTGGATTTGCACTGTGGTTTAATGGTTACTGACCTCTGCAATTGAGGATGTTTTAAAAGTATATATTCTTTTCTTTCTCCAGGTGTTTCTGGCTGAGTGGAGAACTCAGAAGGTGGCACTGTCTGAACTCTCCTCCTTGGATTATGTAGAGGACTTTCTCCATGGCCTGTCAATGTTAGAAGCTCTACAGGGCCCCCTGGTGGTGCAGTTGGTTGGATTTTGCCTCGACGACCACACCCTGGTCACAGAGCACCACCCTCATGGCTCTTTGCTCAACTTGGACGTTGTTCTCGCACAAGCAAGGTATCAGCTGCATAATACCTGGCAGACTCGGCTGAGGCTAGCCATGGACTATGTCTCCGTCCTCCATTACCTCCATAACAGTCCAGCAGGACAGCGAGTCATGTGCGACTCCAACAGCCTGGAGAAAACACTCTCCCAGTTCCTGCTCACCACTGACTTCCACCTGGTAGTGAATGATCTGGATGCGCTACCTGAGGTTGACCAGTCCAAAGGCTCCCTGGTGAAATGCGGTCATCGAGAACTAACTGGAGAATTTGTGGCTCCAGAGCAGCTGTGGCCTTTTAGATATGAAGAGAAGCCATTCTCAGACGATCTAATGCCAGGATATGACGAGAAGACTGATATCTGGAAGATCCCAGATGTGACGCAGTTCCTGATGGGAAGGGTTCCCGGAGGAGATTTAGTCCACTTCCATCTTTTCCAGATCCATGATGAGTGTAAGAAGGTGGACCCCAAGCTCCGCCCCTCAGCCCTGGATGTTTTAAATGTGTACACATCAGTCTACAACAGCATGATCCGAGACTCGGCTGGAGCTGGAGAGCTGTGAACAATCATGTGATGGGATCACACCAGCTCAATTACAATAGACCAGAGTTTCTCAGCCCTGGTGCTGGGGACCCACTGTCCTGCAAGTGTCCCTGCTCCAGCACACATGATTCAAATAGTCGGCTCATCAGCAGACACTACAGAATCCTGATAATGACTTGACTTGAATCAGGTGTATTGGAGGACAGAAACTTGTAAAACATACAAGGCAGTGGGTCCCCATGACCAGGATTGAGAAATCCTGCACTAGACTTTCTTTAGCATGTCCTTTTAGTGTTGTCCACTCAGTGCTGTCCTACTGGTGTCTGTGGACATGTTGCTCTGGTGTTTTTATCAATGAAATACCACATAATGTGGCAGGCGGACTAGATTAGCTTGCTATTGAGCGGGCATAGCTGTAATGCTAACATGAGCCTGACCTTTGGAAGTTCTGGATTTCACTTAATTCGGAAGTGACGTCATTCGCAAATTATGACTTCAGAGACAACTGCTGGGTTTCTATGAATGTAATTCGCTTTTTAGATGTGTAAACTCATTAAGTTATGTGGCACTGTTCAGTGTGAATACACAATATCTTAAAAAACTGTTGTTAATCCAGATTACAGTGTCTAAGTTGCTGGGCCTCCTCACTGTCTCCCTGCACTGTATGATTACAGTTTTTTTTTCTGTGTAGTAAATATTAAAGTGTGTGTCTGAAGATGTGAGATTCATGCAGATTTTTCAGAATCGTAAACAAAGCATAAAATGTGTTAAAAGCTTCATGTAGTACTTCAGCTCCAAACCAATGTCCAGTTGGGTAATTACACTTAACCAATGTCACGGAACTCTTTTTATTGGTTTGTAGAGCTTTTCCTATATAATATACAAAGTATATTGTATGGAAATATTTTCCAAATTAAATGTTTTTTGGTCGCTTCAATGTCATGGAATCATAATTTTGTCAAACACAGATCAACAACAGGCAGCAGCAGAGACAGCAGTAAGAAATTTATTTTTAAGTTTTTATATATATATATATATATACTCTCATGTCCACTTTTCAAAAAGGAAACTGAACTTTGAAACTGAAGTCACTATGTAAACCACTCACTACCCCACACCAGTGTCCATTTACAAAAGCAGTGATTTTAGCTCACAGGACACAAGATCACTGAAATCACTGTTGCCTTCATCAGGGACTTTAAATATGATACTTTTTGTGATTTCCTGTGTTTGAAATCCTTTGTTTAGATTCACCTCAATGACACAAACTGACCGAATGAGCAGCTCTCTGTGACCCTGTGAGCTAAAAATTATGATTTTTCTCTATGAAATTTGGTGTGGGAGTGAGCATGGTTCAACAGAGCAACAAAAACCTAGCTTGTTCCTGGGAAAGGCTGTCTATTAAAGATGAAGCAACAAACATGCTATAGTTACATTTCATAATTATATTTGCTCTTCAAATCCATATTTAAATATAGTGTTACATTTTAAAGTTAGTGTGGGACATTTTTGCAGCATGGTGATTTTAAGGGGGGTGTGGCTGTCGGCCTACAGCTGACACATTGAAAATCTCTGAGAGAAAGTCACAGTTTCACCAACAGTATCCTTCAGTAGAGGTGTGTTTGCCACCGACAGAGCCCCACCCGGCTCAGCAGCATCAGGATGTCTCTGTGGAAGGCTTTTGTCAGGATAACATAAAGAAATGGGTGAGCACAGGAGTTAAGAGGGTAGAAAAGCACCAGCAGCACCTGCAGAAGAAAATACAAGTCAGTCTTTACTCACTCACTCACTCATTTTCTACCGCTTTATCCACTAGGGGTCGCGGGGGCGCTGGTGCCTATCTCCAGCTGACATAGGGCGAGAGGCAGGGTACACCCTGGACAGGTCGCCAGTCCATCACAGGGCCGAGTCAGTCTTTATTTTATTTTAAATACACCGAGGCACTGACTGCACCGTGAGCACCCCCTGCATGTAGAATTGTACAAACTCACTCTCAGTGACAACATGGCTGTATGTGGGAATGTCCTGTTTTTACAAAAGTTGCCTGTGTTGCCCCTTTAACAAAAAGCTAGCCCAATAAAATAAACTAAAATAAAATCAATCAGTTAAATCAGCTTAAATCTACTGAAACAGGTCTGTAAACTGCTCACTCATAGAGAAAATCAGTGATTTTAGCTCGCAGGGACACGGGAGCTGCTGGTCTGCTGCTGCCTCGTTTGGTCAGTTTGTGTCACTAAATCTGAGCTAAGGATTTCAAATGCTGAAGTCACAAAATAACACGTTTGAAGTTACTGATGGAGGCAGCAGTGGTTAAACAACTCGTGTGCGCAGTAAACAGACCAGTTTACAAGTGACAAAAGTCCAACAGGAAGACGAAGCAGCAAACCTGTTCTTCAGATATCATAGACTTAAAGTTGATATAAATTACACGATTTTCATTTCGATTAAGTGCCTGAAATTGTTTTTTCCGGGTGTCTCCACAGTCAGCCATGTTGTCACCAGCGCCGACCCATGCCTTTATAGAACCCTAAGCAGAGTTTGATTTGAGGGTCCACTCCCACCACCTTAGAGTAGCTTGTGCTTGAGTATTATTGATAAAAATGTGACCCTATAAGTTGCATTAATTATAGTGTTATTTACTGCAAACCAGTTTCACTCGTTTTTTTTAACCTTTTTAGAAGGCAGTAAAATCACAAAAGTGACCTAGTATTAATGTGCACTTTCAAAGTGAAGCACTAAGTGTGCCAGTTTAATGCTTTTTAATCTTCTAATAAAGCAACAACAAAATTAAATGAAATAACTTAAGACAAACACTATTTATCTGAATATATCTAAAGTTATCTAGATATCTTTAATATGTTAAAATATTTTTTTATCTACACACTATTGGGGGCCCCTTGGTGATCAGGGGGCCCAAGCAGTCGCTTTGTTTGCTTATGCCTCTTCATCAAAACCTCTTTTGCTGTGTTTCCATCATGGTATGGTTCGGTTTGGTTCGGTACGGTAACGGTTTGTAACGGTAAAGCCCTGGGTCAGGCTTGCTTGTCGACTGAGAACAGCACCTTTACTTGGTAGGCGGGGTGTGGGCTGTGCCCAATAGTCGCCTAGCGCGAACTCGTTCTGGTGCGATGACATTGAACGTGACACAACAGACTACAATAGAGGAAATCCAGCTGCTCTCATTTTCCTACCCAGTTTGTGTCTCAACAAGATGTCAAGCTTTGTATGAGACGGGACTGCAGGTGTTGAAGAAACACCGTTCTCAAGGGAGTTACTGTACATTTTTCTGTTGCCCGATCAGCCAGCTATGTCCACCCAGACTGTACCATAAACTCTAGTACCCTAAGTAAAGGGTACCATAAAAGAAACGGTTGGTGCCGTTTTCTTTGGTACTATTGCTAATGGAACTTCAAAAAAAGTATGTACCGTACTGGACCATGGAAACACAGCTATAGAACCACGTGTTAAAAAATCCTGCAGTACCTTGGAGTCGGTGACTGTCATCAGTGGTTGCTGGAACGCTGCAGTCAAACCACAGAAGCAGACGGGAGCCAGACACAGGAAGCTTGTGAAGATGAGCACTGCCATGCGTTTGGCCATGCTGGTGTCGGACCTGCTGGACAGGTGCTGCGGGTTGTGAACCATACAGTAGATGTGGACGTAACACAAACAAACCACCACCATCGCCATGATGTTGAGCATCAGAACGAACACCACGTACGCCTGAGCGGCAAGCGTTTCTGTGTCCATGGGTAAGCAGACGCTCACCCTGTGGTAACTGCTCACACCTACCAGTGGAAGCAGAGCCAGGATCACGCACAGCAACCAGCCAATGAGCATGAGCACAGCTGCGTGACGTAGCTTAATTTTCCTGTCGGGTCTCATCGCGTAGAAGATGGTGTGCCAGCGCTGAAGGCTGATTAACGTCAGCGTGTACACAGACAGCTCACTGGCAAACATTGAAAGCGTTCCGGCTAAATTGCAGCCACTTCCTGTCTGCCAGGCGATAGCATAGAGGTAATAATGTGACTGAGTGTAGAGGTCGAGTGACGCAATGAGCAGCAGGTACGTGCCCATACAGAAGTCCGCAAACGCCAGGTGAACCATGAAGAAGCGGGTGACGGACAGCTTCTGGTGGCTGGTTAGCAGAATGAACATCACCAGGAGGTTGGTGGAAATTGCTAACAGGCTAACGACCCAGACCAGCACCCTCAAGAAGCTCCGACTCATCACGTCCTCGCAGGGGTTCAGGGCGTCAGGCAGTGGGGTGCACGTGGGTCGAAGAGCGTCTCCATAGAGTTCGTTACATATCGCAAAGTCAAAACCGTCACTTGGCTGCTGAGTTGGTAACTCCACCAATAATAGTTCATCAGTGTGAGACAGTTCAGTCAGAGAGACGGGAGCATCAGGACTGCGGTCGCTGAACCCAGCCGTCGAGAGACCAGTGCTGACGTTCAGGTGGTGGTAGATTATGTGCTCCACATCCTTCTGAGATACGACAGAAGATAATCCCTGCAGTTTTCCCATAGACCTCCGTGTCAGGTTGCAGATAACGGCCTCAGGAAGTCTAAACAAGCGATCAATAACCAGAGAATTAATCATAGCACTGTTTTACCCCCAAAGACCAAAAACTGCTGTACCATTTAGCAGAATGACAACCTCATCAAAGATTTATAAATGTTCCTAATTAGGTTATAAATCATTAACACATACAGAGAGGTGCTTACTTATTTCCACATGTCTACATCCCTGGGGTTTTGTTCGTACTAAAACCAGGGCTTGTATCAGTCTAGAGTTCCACGTATGTGTATTCAATCTCACATTCAGTTTAAGTAGCAGCGATTTCTCACTAGAAGTTACACCTCACTTGTATTTCTTTGTATTCTTTGAGAAACTGTTTGTTTAGGCGTATGGGTACCAGCAGACATAAGCTCAAGCGGGTTTCCATGGGTTCTGTCATCTTTGTTATCTCTTTCTACTGAAACCATGGTTCCCAAACTGTGGTACGTCTACCACCAGTGGTACGCAAGCTTTGTTCGGTCTATTTACCCCACCGTATTTTAACGTTGGCGATAATGGTGTTACTTCGAGATCTCAGTATTTGGTCAGGTGGTACTGGGTATAAAAAGTTTGAAGAATCATGGTATTAAAACACGAACTGGACAGGAAAGTGTTGTGCTACAGGGATCATAGCTAGTATGGCCCACACAGAGTCGTTGTGCGTGGATTCGTCCATGTAAGTTCCACGCAGTCTCACTAAAGGTAACATCAGTTTTTCAAAAAATCCTCTTCTTTTCACTTTTAATAAGAAGGGAGTGGAGTCTCCACACTCATATGGTATGGTATGAAACCTTACATGTGCCCTCTGCTGGACTTTAAGGGGGTCTACTTAAAGAGGCACTTGTGAAATTAGGTAATTACAATGTAACGGTAGCAACAGGTCCATGTGGACCAAGGCTGAAATGGGCTGATTTATGTCACACAGACTGTAGCGGACTTCTGTAGTGGAGACATGAATGTGGAAAGTATGACCCAGGCCTTAGGGCAACAGGGATATTTTTCTTGCCCCCTCTGGAAAAGCCTTGGATTCATCAGATATTTAAAAAGCAACCAATTTTTCAGCATCATATATATACACACACCTGTCAAACAAGCCTGTGTGTACATTTGTATTCTGTCATTAATGCTGCTGTTTACCATTTATATGTATTTTCCGTGAAAAACAACTGGCAGTGATGGTAAATGATCATCTTGCCAAATAGTGAGCCCCATATGGTTAAGCCTCAAACATTCATCATATCTGATCAGATATCAGATATTAAAAAATCAACCAATGTTTCAAAATCATATACCATATCTATGCACACACAACTGTAAAACAAGCCTGTGTGTACATTTGTATTCAGTCATTAATGCTGCTGTTTATCTTTTATATGTATTTTCCCTGAAAAACAACTGACAGTGATGATAAATGATCATCTTGCCAAATAGTGAGCCCCATATGGTTAAGCCTCAGATTTATCAGATATTTAAAAAGCAACCAATGTTTCAGCATCATATACTATATATACACTACCAGTCAAAAGTTTGGACACACCTTCTCATTCAATGTGGTCCAAAGGTGTGTCCAATATATATATATATGTGATAAATTATCATCTTGCCAAATAGTGAGCCCCGCATGGTTAAGCCTCAGACATTCACCATATCTGATCAGATATCAGATATTTAAAAATCAACCAATGTTTCAAAATTATATACCATATCTACTGCATATATACACAAACTGTAAAACAAGCCTGTGTGTATATTTTTGTATTGAGTCATTAATGCTGCTGTTTATAATTTTATACATCTTTTCCCTACAAAAACAACTGACAGTGATGACAAAAGATCGTGTTTAAGCAGATGGACTGAGAATGCCTGCCCCATCACTCTATATTGTCTTTCTTACCCTCTCCATCTTTTCAGCATCATGAGGCCACAGCAGTGGCTGGGGAAGGTTAGTTCAGCGCTCTGCAAGTGCAGAAACGTGCTGAGGGGGGGCAGCGCTTTCAGAGCCCAAGTGTTTTTGGCCTGGAGCTTTTCAATGGCCTCCATCCCTCTCAAAGGTAAAGAGCTAACCCTGGTTTCTGAGAGGTCGCTGAGAGGAAGAAACAAACAAAGACACAAAGACGAAGCTGTTTCCATGCTCAGCACTCTGCTTTAAAAATAAGTCTCAAGATGGAAAACATTTAGTTCACTCACAGTTGAGTTGGGCCATGAATCGTGCCGTGAAATGCAAATTCATCTATTTGTGCCAAATCCACATTCCTGTGAAGAAACCTGAAGAAAGTAACAAGGTCAATGGATAATTTTATTATTTAATAGACACAAAACGTCATATAACTTTATTGATAACTCGGAATATTTGCTAATATGCATTTTAAACACTTGCAAGTGAAAATTAAAAATTACTAAACATGTAAAGCTATTGTGTAAACATTATACTTTCCAACAGCAATAAATGACAGTAATTTATTCTAGTACAATTTAACTGAAATACAGCAATAAATGAATTTAAGTCGGGCTCTGTTTGTAAAAGTACAACACTCATGACTCACATGACATGACATGACATGACATGACATCATGTGTGTATATTAAATCGTTAAAAATCAGTGAAAAAAGTCTTACACTTCCTCCAGGCTGCTCCCATTAAAGGCGTAACTCTGGATTTCTTTTAAACCATTGCTGTTCAGCATGCTGAAGGAAAAAGGTGGAAGGAACACGGAGAGGAAAGTTAAGGTCTTGAAAGAAATGATTCACCTTTTCTGACAAGAAACTGACGAAACTGCACCAAAGTCCATAGAGAAAATCAGTGATTTTAGTTCACGGGGACACAGTGGCTGCTGGTCTCATTTGATAAGTTGGTGTCACTGAGGTGAATCTGAATAAAGGACTTCAAATATTGAATTCACAAAATAAAACAACTGAACTTAGTGATGGAGGCGGAAGTGGATCAGCATCTTCTGTGTGCTGTGATTTAAAATCGTCAATTTTCTCTATGGACTTTGGTGTGGGAGAGTAAGCGGCTTACAAAGTGACAAAAACTTCAGTTCCCTGATGGAAACGTCCGTGTAACAGCAAGATAAGAGGTAAACATATGCAGTCAGATAAGAATAAATCAAATGAAAAGTAAAAGGGAAGTGCTTGTTTGATCAAATCCTCACTCACATGGTCAGAGTGTGGTCAGAGATCCCAGTGAAAGCATTGGCAGGTATGACTCGTATGAAGGCGTTCTCCACGATCTCCCTGTGAAACGCATGCAAACGCTAAATATGTGACGAAAATGTTTTTAAATACATGCATTTCATTGTCTTTGTTGTATTTAAATACAAAAAATGTAAATGTATTTGCATACAAAACAAAATCGTCTTGTCTGGACTGAATATGTCGCAGCTCAGGAAACAAGGCGAGGCCTGTGTTGATGATTCCCCTGTGAAACAAAGAAGTTCACGTGGTTTTTCTCCGAAAAATATCCAACATAGACATTTACAATAATGAAGAATATTAATTTAAGCACCACTCATGTGAGGAGATTTGTCGCTAAAGGTGAACAAACACAGGAGTCTTCCGCTCACTTGTCCTGTTCCTAACTGTGCCAGTGAACTACGGTGGCCTTCACAGATCAGAAAGGATCTTATTTTTCCTTATTTAGGCCTTGTCAAAATTTCATATAAAAGGCTAATTATAAATCTACAAAACCACCCCCCGCACCACTATTTTTGATTATTAAAGTGATCATACACTCATGTAACATGTCGTGTAACATAATTATGGCTAGTATATAAAGTTTGGGCCAAAAAACACTTAAATGTTTAAAATTTAATTTCACATTTCTCATGACAGGAATGGATCTTTTTTTTTCTAAATCTGACCGGGTGTGTTCAAACAATTTTAATATTTAAAAAAAAAAAAAAGGAAGAAAAATATATGTTGTCTACCTCAGTTTTAAACATGTGTTAGTCTATAAAATTTTAAGACCAGTTTGAAATCTATGGTGTAAATATGTAAAAAAAAAATTTTAAAAAATCAAAACATAAAATATTAATATTTAAGCTGAAAGTTATTTTTAATAATAAATAATAATTTTATTTAATAATAAAGTTATTCAAACGCTAACGCATTTGCTCTTTTTTTTCTGGCGATGGAATTTGGATCAGGTGGAGATGGTGGGGGGCGGAGCTAATGTGACAGGACATTTGCATAATCAGTCACGTGACGCTTTACTTACAGATACTTCAGATTAGGCAGATCCTTAAAGGCCTCTGGGTCAATGTATGACAGAGTTTTGATGCTAGACAGTTGTCTGTTGGACACAAACACACACACACACACACTGGTTTCCATGACTTCAGAGGACATTGCATTGACTTAAATTCATTTCCTGGAGACTTACTCTAACCTTAACCATAATTACTAGTGTCCTAACCCTGACCCTAACCCTAACCTCAGCCTCACTTTAAAACATGTCTTCACCTTAAAATAGAGTCATTTACATTATGGGGGACTTGATCTTTGTCCCCATAAGGAAGACAAGTCCCCATAATGTGACTGGGGAGACAGATTTAGGTCCCCACAACATGGGGAATACCAGGTAAAAACACACACTTTACTGTGAAACGTCTTCACAACATGACTGGCGGTAACCTTAACATCAATCTACATTGGTTCTGCAACTATTGGTACTGTACTATATTACAAGACAATCATAGAACGAGGTCTGTTTAAAAATGATACACTGCTGTCAGATTCTTCAGTTCCATTTACAATACCCTCATTCTTCTGACAAGCGCCACCACCAGGACTCATGAGGTAGTGACGCTGGGGAGTCAAATTTTAATTTAAAATATCAATATTTAGCGTCATGGTATCAATATTCGTACCTCATGAGTCAGGATGTCATGATATGTTGCTATATATATATATATATATATATGATATATTTTGTCTCGTCTTTAACCCTGAATCGTGATGAAGCTAAAGCCGTAAAAAAAAAAACCAACGTACATGTGTGTGACGCTGGAGAGGTTGTGGAAAGAATGTCTTTCGAGATTTCTTAAAGAAACATCATCAGAGATGTAGCTGAAAAACAATCAAAACAAGTAAGAAAAACGCTTCTTCAATCAGTTAAACTCATTAATATCAGGGTTAGGGTTAGTTATTTAGTGATTTGACTCTTTTTTTAAATGTGATTATCACCTGCACAAAAAGCTAACCTCGCTTGGACTAGCCATTGTTAGTCAATAACAAGGCTCTACATGCTTTTTTGTGTGTATAGAATATGTCTACAGTTAAAAATTAAACAGTACTATGTGTATTAACAGTAAAAAATAGCAGCATTTCTGAGGTGATGTGAGGTTACTCTGAGTTAAAAGTCCAAGTTAAAAGTTTGAGGGTCAAGGGTCATTCCTATTCTGAGTTCCAACAACCAGCTTGAATCAAGCAGACTCACTCTTAATAAAAACATAGCTGCCACTGGGGACATGTGGAAAGAGATTTTAGATTCTTAACAAAAGATTCACCAAATAAAATCTATGTCAGCTTTATGCTACAATATCTTAAGAATGTGTTTGCTGCTTTATCTCGCTGTCAGACAGTCTTTTCCGACAGGAAACTGCAGTTTGTCACCTTCCCACACCGAAGCCCAGAGAGAAAATCTATGATTTTATCTCATGCAAACACAGGAGCTGCTGGTCTGCTGCTGCCTCGTGTGGCAAGTTTGTGTCACTGAAGTAAATTAGAACAAAGGATTTCAAACTTTTCAAAGGCACAAAAAGCATAGTTGAACTTACAGATGGAGGCAGCAGTGGATCAACAACGCCTGCGTGCTATGATGTAAAATCACCCAATTTCTCTATGGACTTTGGTATTGGAGAGTGAGCGGATTACAGAGTGAAAAAACCTAAGTTTTCTGTGCAAAAAAGTTGTGTAACTGTGAGATAAAAAAAAAAGTGAATATTTAATTATAATATCACATGTTGATTTTACCAGATGGGCCTTTTTTGAAGTGTTTTAAATCCTCCTGGTGTCCCCACTAAGTCATGTTTTCACTGAGAATGAGAGGACTATGTACACAAAAGTACACAAAATCCTGAACTACCACTTTAACATCACTATGACAAGTTTATTATTGTATATTATCATTAAGGAGTCAGTGTCAGATCTTACATGTGAGAGATGTTGGACAGGTTGGTGAAGACGTCCTGAGGAAGAGAGGTAAGTTTAGCCCCGGTGAGCCACCTGAAACAGAGACAGGTCCCAGTGAAGACAGTCCCAGGCTGGAGCCAGAGCACAGACGGACACACAGTGGGCCCACTTACACCTCCTGAGTGCCGGAGGGGAAAACAGGCACAGCCTCTGCTCCAAAGCACGACACGCTGTGGACGTCCCAGTCACACCGACACTGAGCGGGACACGGTTCCTGAGGGAGAGACACATCAGCGAGGACGAGGGACGCAAAGAAGAAGAGGAGCAGATTTAAATCAGGCTTCATTGTCAGAGCAGTGAGTTGATGCTGGAGCTTCGGGGGTTTTACTGCTCAGTCACACAGCTCCAGGAAGAGAGAGACCTTCAAAATAAAACGTCCAACGTCAGATTTAGTGGACAATTATTGACCCCCAGGAAGTTTAACTACTGGAATAGGAAAGGAGGTAAAACACCAAAGGTATCCTTTATGTAATTCAGCTGAAATTTAACATACTCTACTGATGAGACTATATAATAATCAAATACTACACATTTATTGTGTGTTAACTGTTCTTATATGTACTTGTAGCTATGTAAGACCTTTAATAAATCATGTATCAAAAATTAAATGTCAGTATTCAGCTTTTATTTCACATCATAACTATACTATAAACTATATATAACCTCTTTCCCTGTACCTGCACTTTTAGTAACAAGAATACCTGCAATCTAACTTGCATCTGTACTTGTAGCATTAATAATAACAATATAAAACATTTCTCTCTAATTGCACATATAATTTCTGATATCATCTCTAAAATAACAAACAGATTCAATTTGTCAATCTTTGACACATTTTCACAAAAAAGAAAAAATACCCATAGAACGTCAAACATATTTGGAACAGAATCATTCTGACACCGAGTCACAAAACCACAGAACGGAATATTTAATGAGAAACAACAGCGCTGAAGGTTTTCATGGTGTATTTACATCATTTGAAGACATGAGATCGACTTAAAGCAAAGCAGTGGGAGTCATGTTACACACAAAATGGTGACAAAATGTGACACTCCTATTTCACACTAACGACCATGTGGGAACAGGTGGCTATGAATATCTTACATTTTTCGAATCCCGTTTTTTAGAATACAGATGTATATATACCATATACTGTAACAGTAATTAATGCTGGCATACAGCGAGAATCAATAAATAAATACAAACTAATTTTAGTGGTAGATGTAAAATACACAAGTATTTTCAGTGTTAAAACTTTATTTATGGGGTCTACGTCATCACTGCTGATTCTACGAACATACACTGTAAGAAACTATGGTTGACTATAGAACCCACTGATGATTATGTGAATTTAAGTCTTATAAATCTGTTTATTCTTTGGCAGATTTTTTTTTTTTTTTTTTTTTGCATTGTAGAAGAAAACGACACATACACTGAGCTTGGAGACAAAATCAGTGCACAAAGGCAATAAAATGTAGGCAGTCAGATTAAAGCATAAAAAATAAAGCCGTTACCGTTACCGTTGTGCATGTATGCAGCAATGTCTTTAATTCCCAGAATGCATTAGTCAGGATCACGTGGACAAAGTGAAGTGCATGTTTAGTCTTTCATTCCACAGATGTGATTCTAAAATTCAGAGACGCAGTCAGCAGGACGTTGGTGATGGAGGCCTTAACGGAGTCAGTCTGTACTATAAGGGATGAGGTGGAAACCTGCCGGCACACAGTGAATTGTGGGAAATGTAGGACGCATTATCGAGCTCAAGCCATACACCAGCGCAGAAACGCTTAAACAGTGACACTGTAAACGTGGAAATTCACATCAAATCCTCATAAAGTTTCTTCTTTTTTTTAAACAAGCAGACGCGTGTTAAGTGGAAGGATTATTAAAGGCCATGACGCACCAAGCCAACAAACAGCAAAGAAGACAACTGGTCTCAATGCCTCTGTTTCATCTAATAGAGGCCCAAAAAACGGAATAAAAATATATATTATTTGCTCTAAGGTGTACATGTGTGAAATACAGTAACTCTCAGCAGGTGGCAGCAGACCATATTCCTTAGAGCAGTGAAATACTGAGCCCTCGAATCAACGCCATTATCACCAACGTTAAAATACAGTGGTGTAAATAGGCCGAGCGAGGTCGGCTACCACCAGAGGAAGCCCGCGTACCACTGGTGGAACACGTACACACAGTTTGAGAACCACGGAGATAACAGCCAACAAATGGTTAATGGACAATAATGTTAGCCTTACAGTGACAACGCAACCGGTCATTCATTAGTGCACTTTTATGTCAGTTTCACACGTTAGTTTTCAGATTTTAAAAATGACAAATCAATCATATAAACATCCTGCTATGATTTTATACTTAAGGGTAATGGTTAGAGTTAGAGGTTACCTGCGGCATTGATGCTAAATAGCTAGGTAGCTAGCCCGCCATGTTTACACACCCCGTGACTGTCAAGGGAATTTTCAAAATTTCCTAGAGAAATGAGAAAAGGTTTCACTTGGTACGCCCCCTGCTGTTGTAACACGTTAAACCTTAGCATGTCATTTTGTATAAATTGGACTAGATTAGCTTTGCTTAGATAGCCAAACTAGCTATAGCACTAACAATAACTGCCCAATATTAGACATGCATAAAGTCCATTGTTATCAAATGGACTAGATTAGCTTTGCTCGATAGCCAACCTAGCTATAGTGCTAACATTAACCACCAAATATCAGACACATATGAATACATGGTTATCAAATGGACTAGATTAGCTTTGCTAGCTAGCCAACCTAGCTATAATGTAAAGATAAAACGTCAAATATCTGAATTACTTTCTTTCTTGTTTTCTCTTTCTTTCTTTTGGAAGCTAATAGAACACACTGTTCAATTCTGTAGAGCAAAAACAAAGAGAAAATACTTTTACTGTAGCTGTTGTTGCTTGGTTTTATTGTCTCCATTTTCTTTTCTGTACAGTGAGTCACTCGGCTGATAGCAAATCAAGGTGATTCTTTTTCACAAATGGCCTAAAGCGTTCGCTAACTATCCATCATGCTAAATTGGGAGAAAAAAAACAAAAAAAAAAACAAGTGAGAGTCATAAATGCTAACTGACGCTAACCAATCCAACGGCTTGGTATGTCCTGGCCTTAAAGCTAAAGAGCTGACATTTTCCTACCAGTTGTAATATTCTCCGTGTAGGCAGTTGTCCAGTGATGGATGAAAACGTGTTTACACACACAAACATTAGTCCACATGTTGAAGTTCAGTACAGTGAGACATCCCATAATGAGCGCTCGGGTGCAAACTGCTCATTATTCCACCACAGACCACAAGGACGAACATCGTCATGCATCTGGACGCGTCACGCCACCGCAGGTTAAAGGCAGCCGGCGAGTGTTTTTTCTTCCACTTTAACGTTTGCTGGAGGATTAACCATGGTGGCCACATGAGCCAGTAGGTGATGCTGCAGTTCCCGCCGTAAGCAAAACAAACAGAAAGGCACCGTTGATATTTGTCTGCGCTGAAATCTACCGTGAACCGTCCGCTACATACTGGTGTATGGCACTTTACCTACAGGACACGAACATATTTACAATTCTTTTATAAAACTCTTTATTCACCACATCTAAAATAAAAGTTTCATTTATCTTTAAAAGTCTTTCACAGCAAATAATTTATAGAAAATAAAGGTTAAGTCGTGATTATTTCTTTCTTTCTTTTCCCTCAACATAAAGAGATTCTCTTATCGTGACGCAGCAGCGGCTGGATTTTGGTGGAGGGGGTTGGGGTTTGGTGGACGTTCATGATGTCACGCTCATGTCACTGTTTGGTGATGCTGGGTAAGTCCTGCTGCTGTCTGTGGCGCTGAGCAGCAGGGCTGTGGCGCCCCCTGTGGCAAGGAAGGGCGTGTGCTCCCCGCCGGACTCCAGGTGCTGCAGCCCGTGACCGTTAGTGACTCGTGCTGTTTTGTTGCAGCGGTCACTGACGTTGTTGTTTATAGCGCGGTCTGTGGCGTCGCGGTCACTCATGACCTCATAGTCAACATCTTCCATGGTGAACAGTGGGCTGGGCGGTAAGCTGTGCACCATGTGACCGTGGTTATAGTGGGCGGAGTTCCTCTTCTGCTCGTCGCGGCTCGAGGACTTGTGGGACTGACGTGCGTTTGACAGCAGCAGGGGGCGCTCCTCCTCGCCGGAGGGGCTCAGGGCCACTGAGGGGACAGAGATGGCCAGGCTGGACAGTGGGGCGGACATCTCTGATGGTGGGGACAACGGAGTCGCAGGTGAGGTCACTGGGGACTGCGGAGTCATCGCTGACACGAACCTACGACAGAAACACAGACACTTCCTGTTTGACAGACATTTGTGGGATTAAGTGCGTTAGGGCCGCCGACAAAGTTAATCTGGTTTAGGGGTTTCCTTAAGGTTGCACGACACCAGTTGTCATGGCAAAAACAACAAAAAACAATCGCGGCGCAGTGGTTGTTTCCTCCTCTGACCAGTCCAGTTAATTTTAACGTGCAATGTTCATGTGTACTTTAACCTTTGTCCACCGATTTTTAATCCGATCATCCTCAAGTCTAATGGAACATTTGTGCCAAGTTTAAAAACAGGCATGGCCCAATATAAGGACAACTCTGGTTATTTACCAATACCAATATCAGTCCAGTACAGTCCTTTTACATTATTATAACTAGAAAATGTTTTATTTTTCTTCTGTCCAGACAAAGGACATGATCACAGCAGCGTCCAGCCCTCATTCACATCGATGGACCATGTTTCTGAAGTATTTATTTATATATTAAGGTTATCTGTATCATATCCCATTTTAATTCTTTTCCCCCTCTAATCCAGTCAGTCCAGTAAGTGATTTTGACTGGACAAATACAAGTACTGAGTATCATATCAGACACTTCTGTGTCTCCACGAACTACTGTCACAGAGTTCCTGTTGGAAAAGGACGTCAGAGAGACAAAGCAGTGAATAATGAGGATTTCTGCTATTATGCGACCAAAGACAAGGTGAAGCTGAAATTGAAAGTAAGTTTTTAGGGAGGTTTTCATCCGCAGCCAATGGATGGAGACAATCCTGTTGTTTTTTTACCCACTTTCTTACAGTTTGCATAATTGTGATCTAACCTTTTTCACGTCATACTGATCTGTGTCCATTCTTTTATTTCACTGACTTCTAATGCGGGTCTGTGCGATTTGGACAAAATAAAGTCCCACCCTCTGATTATAGCCCCACCCCCTCTCGATGTTTGCAGATGATATTGTTGGAGCGACAATTCGTGGCCAATTAGGAAGTGAACGTGAGTAACTGTGTCTCGTTTGTCCTTGTCCAGACTAAACGATACAAAGTTTAAATTATTGTGTTACCTTGTACGTTAAGGCAAGTCGCTGTCGGAGGTGAGTGTGTCTCGGCGCATCTTTGAGCGAGCACTTAAGTCTCTGGTGCCACCAGTCGCGTTCAGACGACCCCGGCCGCCCTGTGAGGCACTTTGGCTCTTCTCCGCCAATGACATCACCGAGACAGACTCAGTGTCAGACAGAACAGTGTTGCTCCAGTCATTACTCCAGCTGCAGAGACAGGGAGGGGGGGGGGCGTTTACATGGGGAACGCAGCAGACAGGCCTCTAGACCCCGATCAAATAAATATGATGAGCCAAACTGTACGAACTCAAAGACCCATTTACTCAGGCGGCGGCTGCTTTTACTTTTAGTTTTACAGTTTAACTTTATGTTTGTCTGAAAAGGAGAGTTGTCTGATCTGATTCTATCTATTTGTAAAGTTCTATCTGTGATCATTTATTATTTTTTAAAGATAATACATATTGATGGAACACCTCTACTTTCAGGGAGTAGGTTGTACTTTATTTTAAACTTTCAATCGATTAACAGCATGGCTCTTACTAAAGTGATTTGTTTTTTTCTTTTGGCTTCTCCCTCTCTAGGGGTCGCCACAGCAGATGATCTAAATATCATCTTCCCGACGCGACCCTCCCATTTATCCGGGCCTGGGACCGGCACAATGAGAACCTGTGGCCCGGGGTCAATGTACAGTGTCCAATTAACAAGCTTCAGTCAATGATATCTTAAGACTGTGTTAGCTGCTTTAAGTAGCCTTTTCCAACAGGAAACTGAAGTTTGTTTCACACAACATGACTATAACCGACCTGAGCAACAACTGCCACCCAGCCAGCATGTCCATGCTGGTGTCCTCGTACCCTTTCCAGTCTACCTGGGTACTAAGCAGGCATGGACTTAAGGGGTGTGATTTATGCAGGTAACATTTGGCTTCAGTACTGAATCCAACTATAATGAAAACCACCGATAAACACACTTGGAACCCATATAATGAGCCCGAATATAATCTTTGTGGGCCCACATGGACATGCAGGCTGGACATTGCTACAAAGAAACCTCAAAGAGTTGGACAATAAATGCGGTAAACCATGTCAATGTGGGCGGAGCCTTTTAGAAATGGAGAGACTGTCTTGGTCCAACTGTCGTGTATGAACGTATGGAACTCAATCGACCCTATTGGTTGTTTGCAGCCAGTGGCAGCAGACCCATAGTTTCAACCCATAGTTACATTTTTTAAAACAGGCCCACTAGCAGTCACATAAATCACAGTAATCTGGTACCTTTGTGTGTGTCATCATCAAATAGCTGTGATGAGGCATCAGTATTACGCAACACGCTCATAGCCAAGGTAAGGCAGGTTTTTTTTTTAACGTGTTATTGTCATTGTCTGTAACCTACTGCCTCTCCACGTCTTTTTTTAACCCTAACCTCACTCTTCTTTGGGCCCTGACCCTAATGTCACTAACACTTGTGTCATATCGCTCCTACCACTGGGGGGCGGTACGTTAGGAAGCGCTCCTATGGGTCGTATTAGGGGGGGTTTGTTGGAAGACAAGTATGAATGTCTCTCCATGCTAATCTGATGGAAGAAGCTCAGGACGGAAATTCTATATCTCGAAATAACTGACCCACCAAGAGATAAAACTTAACAGTCAGATGTTTATTCACAGATCCTGACCACTGCAGGGTTAATCAGCACTGAGCAACCTCTGCTTCAGCTCACACAGAGACACAAGACCAGCAACATCAACCTTCAACGGATCCAAACAGAACCACATCTAGTGAACCTCCTTCCTCACCTGTGGCTGGAGATGTGGGTGAGTGTAGTGGGTTCATATTTGCTCATGGTGGTCTCTGTCTCCTTGTCAGCTGCATGCTGTGCACTCATCCCATTACACTGCTGTGGAAACAGAAGAACAACAGCACAAATATTGACAGCCGATGTGAACGTGTACGTGTCAATATGCTTTTTATTTGATACCAGCGAGGAGCAGCATACATTGCTGAGCTGCAAATCTTGAAGAGGCAAGTTAGAAATCTGACGTCCTCTAGCTGAGGTTGCCAGGTTGGGGCCAACACCAGTACTGGTATTGTGGTTCCTCTTATACCTCAGGCTCTGCCTCAGGCGGTCGTGAAGCTCCTTCCTCTGCCTCCTGTTTGTGAAGAAACAAAGTTGTTTGTGAAGCAGCGCAGATGACAACAGGACATCACATCTGAGGGGACACTGATACATTTACCGCCAACTTTATTCTACGTAAAAGTGATTATGGCTCTAGTTATGCTAATAAATATTTAGTATGTACTGAGGACAATATAACATACACTTGTGATATCGTTACTGTGTCTGATAGTACCACCAAATCCATAAACATCTATTATCTCATTTAGTTTGGTTCTATCTTTGTTCACCTCTATGCAGATGATGTTCATCTCTATGTCAGTGAACCCTGGCTTTTCTAAAGTGGATATCAACACTTATTTTAAATCCCTTTAGCATGATCCACTTTTCCGCTTTTAAGAAACCTCTGGGATCTTTTGATAAACAGTAAAAAACATTTCAGAAACTGCTCACTTGATTTTGTTTTACTTGATTACACTGTTCTTATTATTCTGGATGTAAGTGGTGACTTGTTGATCCTTGATGTGGACTTATTGATCAGCCACTTAAAACCTGCTGGTTTTGAACTTGTTGGTCCCAAATGAATTGTTTTTAATGATTTTACAGAACTTTATACATTGTCTTTGTGTTGTATACAACTGAATTAGTGCCCAAAACATGGATGAACACCAACGTTCAAGGACACATGAGTTGTTAGTTGTGAGCTATTGTATCGTCAAGGTGGCATAAAACTCCCTTTTTGCTAATACTATTTTTTCTTTTGTCTCGTCTTTGTCACATACGTCACATTTCACAGTGTGGGGGTTATCTGGTGGCACTATGGGACACTATAATGAAATGAGGGAGTGCACCTCTAAGTTATAAATGAGACATGAGAATGTGACATGAATTACTTTGTTTTGCAGTAGGCAACCACACACATGATTCCAACGACTAGGAGTGCAATGCAGATTCCTGATATTGTTAAAATACGTTTCTGATACAGCTCCTCAGCTTCTGAAAAAGAGGAGAGTCCACGCTTAAAAACGGGTCTGCAACACACACACACACACACGCACGCACGCACACGCACACACACACACACACACAACCATAAACCCAGACAGTAAGAACGAGCCCTGTCACTGTCCACATGATTGAAATCTAAAGCTCAGAGCTGCCTCCATTAAGCCGAACACAGTAATTATGACTCTCTGTGGTTATTTTGGATTATTCTCCAGTCTTAGCCGTGGTCAGTCTGACTGACCACAGCACTGGCGTCAGCACTGACGGTGGTTCTTCAGTGATTTAGCACTGTACTGCACTGTGGGACCCGTGAGAGTCAGCTGACACCGAGGTGTCCTGACTTTTTTGTTTCTGGTAATAATGGATAACCAAATGTGACACATACTGTCTCACAAATCCCTAAATACTACAAACAGCCTTTATATGGGTGGATGGCACACATTTTATTACAGTTTTAAAACACCTCAAGCAGATATAACGAAACCCAGTACTCAGTTTGACGAGAAGAGGCAGAAACTACATAAGGAGGAGGAGATTAAATAAACTAGAGACAAACGATGGCACATGTGGTGCAGTGACGCTGATCTACTGATGCATGCAACACTGGTCACAACAGACAAACAGGGAGACAGAGATAAGGCGAGGGGAACATACAGGAGCAGGAACACGTTCAAAAATGTGCCTGGTTGTTGGCTCACCATTCAGACTTTGCACAATAATTCCATTATCCTCAGTTTTACTTCACAGTAGGCGTGTTTCCGTTTGCCTGTTTTTATGCACATTTTCCATTTGTGCATAAAAAACCTGAACAGAAACACAGAAAATTTAAAAAAAAAAAAAAAAGGCTTGAAATGTAGAATAAAAACTTTTCCGCTTTGGAAAAGTTGGCATTTCAAGAGAAGGTAAAGGCAGATAAGTGCAAGATCCAGCAAATTAAATCTTGTCATTAAATTGTCATGCTAGCATCTGCATTTCACAGCACTTGAATTATTTTGTACAGTCTCGAATGGTACAGTACAGTATGGTCCTGGGTCAGGCTTGCTAGCTGATCGTCATGGAGCTAGACCGTGCCGTGCCATTTTATCCTGATAAGGGAAGGGTGCAAAAGAATGGAACAGTTGGGGATGGTTATTTTGGTACTATCCCTAATGGAAACCAAACCAAACAGTCGACGGAAACACGACTGTTGTGAAAATATTGGACGAGTCGTACGGGGAAAATACAACGATCCTCGACTTAGTGCAAAACATTAACACACAATAATAGATTAACAGACATTTGCTTTGTTATCGTTCGTCTGTGCTGACCCACTCTGCGCCACCTACTGCTGATCTAAGTGTACTAACTTCCAATGACTGCTGAACCAAAGTGGCTTGAAACACACATGAATTTTGGGAAACGCAGGTAACATTTGCAACCATTATTGACTGGATTTTCCAGAGGTGGTTAAACTGCTCCCCCAGCTTCCCTGTCAGTTTCCTCCTGATCAGAGGCTTCACCTCCACAGGCAGGTCAGAGATGTTGCTGTTTGCTGTTGTTGTTGTTGTTAAAGGGATGGTTGTGGAGGCAGATGGGTATTAGCTGACATGTCCACACCTGTTTTCCCTCAGAGAGGTTTGACTGGATCTGCACAACCACAACAGCAGGTCAGAAGCACAAGGGCGCTTTTAAGTGACTTTCAGGGCCTCGGGCTAAAGGATTAGTCGAACTATAAGCCTTTGTCTTATTTTCTTTTCTGCTTCTTGCCTTTTTTTCACAAAAGGGATGAAAACCTTCAAACACACAACAAATAAACTTTCCCTGTTCCACAGGTTCTGTCACATCCACAACGTGGTAATTTCAAGTTCTTTCAATGAGTAAAATAGAGTGAATTTAAATAAAATTTTTAAATTGCTGTATTAATAATATGATGTAAACATTAAATAAATAGACATATAACAAGTACAAAAGAGTGATATTAAGTGACTGACCAAGCGTTGCTGTTTAGAACCAGGCTTTTACGATTTATGACAGGACACAGGCTATTGAAACGATCTACAATGGATTTTATCCTTTTCCTCCACTTCTCAAAATAAACCACAATGGTTGGATTATGTAAATAGTTACCGGCAGTTCAGTTCAACAAGAGTTAATTAAGAAGAACTGAGGGTCTTGAGTGTATTTGTGTGTGTGTTCATGGGGGATGGTCGCAGTTGCTCCTTCCTGGATGTAATGATAACTTTAGTCTTTTTCCGTAACCATGAATAAGGGCTAACTATCACTGTCAGAGTACACTTCTGTGAAGGGCTCCATCAAAAATTACAGACCGTGTGTCAGGCTTGGACAAAAATACAGGACATTTGTTGTCTCGGTCAACATTCTCCCAGGTTTGGTCAGAGTTGGACAGAAAAATGCATGGAGAGCCATTTTGCCGTCCTTCAGCCACCAGCAATCTGCCATTTCACTGACAATTTAAAAAAATGCAAATGTGTAAACTGGATCATTTATTTGAAACGGAAATCAAAAGAGTGAAACTTTCACATGCACTTTTGACATTCAAAAAAAAAAAAAGAAGACACAATAAAACAAAGCAGTGAGCACCAACATGCACAAGGTTCGGACGGAAGGAGGGGATAAATCACAGGTTTAAGCAGAATCATAATGCAGCAGGTACAGAAGTGCTAACAGATCATGCTGAGATCCAGCAGACTGAAGAGGAAGTAGACATACTGTAAAAGCTGGCCATTACATAGTTTTGGCAGCGATCGCCGGTAAATTCATTGGGACACCTGAGTGGGAAATAGAAGAGAAACAGAAGAGGAGAGAAGGAGTTAATTCACACATGAGCTGCGTAAAGAACCCACGTCAGTCATCACTGGTGTTGGCAGGAAGAGCCGGCTGTCATCTGATGATCAGCTCAGACCTTCATGGCTCTCATTTACTGGATGATCTTTAAATTGAGGGGAGGACGAGAGGAACTGATCAGGTTTTCACAGATTTGAATCTTGTTTCAGTAGCAGACTGAAATTTGCATGTATGTATAAAAAAATTAACTGGGCGTGAACAAAGACCACGGTCAAATCTGAAGATTCAAAGGTCATCAACGGAGAGCTGAACTGAGGTTTCTTCAGTTCTGATTTACAGGTGAGGAGTCAGTTTAATCTCTGATGGTTTATTCTTCACTATATTCCATTATCATTCTGTGATTTTACACGCTTTGAATATTCACAGGCCCATTTATACCATTTTACGTCAGTCCGTCCAAAACGTTATCTCCTTCACTACCCTACATACCTCTGTGTCTTTTGTGTTGATATGGACGTTACGCAATATTTTCAGAGCAGAAATAGAGAGAAATGCAAGCAGATTTCTGCAAGACCACTGAATGTAAATCATCCATTTAACATCCTATAGATGGAGGTAATTTTATACCATCTTTCTAGTTACACTCTCTTTAAGACCTTCCGCCATTTCTAAATGCCCAATAATTTTCCTGACTGATTGGACGATTGACTCGGTACTGCCTCTATAATTTGTGTGACGCACAAAATGAACGCAAAATATATGAAGGAAAGGCTCCATCTGTCTCTGTGTCAATTTGTTGCGTAGAGTATAAATGGGCTTTCAAGTTTGGAAAATGCCAAGTCGACTTCCGAGAATAACCAGCAATAAAACCAGACTGATCCTTATGGTTCAACTGAATTTGGCCAGAAAAAAAATGTGCATTGAAGAATCCTTGAGGACTTGTGCGAAGTCAAACTCCTTCTCTGTTTGTTATCAAGCCTCTGTTTTGGTAGCCAGTCTGCCTGCTGCATTTGAGTGCTGTTGGAAATTCTGGACCTTTCGCACAAATATGCTGTGCCCGAATTGGGTTGTTCAGTGTGTTAATCTGAAAACTCACAAGTTTCCTCAAAGCTCTGAGTTCACGATGTCCTGTGCACAAAGTGAGAGTCAGGATTCCACTTGGTTGCAACAAAAAACACAATTAGTAACATCACGCAGTTGAGTAGTGGAAGTGAGAGCGAGATGACAGAGAGTAGTACCAATAATCCAGTTAGGAGGCGATTCTCATTTACTGTGCTTGTTTTTGTTAAAATGCACCAGACAAGAAAAGAGGTAAGGTTGTTCTTTATTCGTCCAACACTGGGGAAATTTACAACCAAGATAGGACCAGGATTAGACCACAGTTAATATAAACGCCTGGCATTTCTGCCATAGAGCAAAAGGAGCTCGCCCTGGATTCATTAGTAACTTGATGCATACACTGTGTGAAACATCACTGGTCAGCTATCATGCATATTCAAGCTGTTTCACCCGCTAAATTAGGAATGAAAGTTTACTGGGTTTAGCTGTTACCATTGCTTTTGGTTTTGGTTTTGACTGACATGCGTGCTCAACTGCAGTATGTAGTGTGGACTAGCTGTGGACTCCCACCATTCAGTCAGAAGTGAAGAAGCCTCTTCATGAGAAGTGGAACACCTTCAAGGAGGTCAACTTGCCTACTATCAAAACTCCTGAGGACATGGAAACTGAGAACTCACTCAAACTAGAAACCCCAGAAAGATCATCTGTAGTTTGGCTTCTGACGATGCTGATGAGGGACAAGGATATGAGCAGTATGAGGACAGCACTTCAGTCAGAGATGGAGATGTTTCTCTGAACAGCAAGGATGGAATGCGATGGGATGAGACGTACATGCAGATTTCAGTGCCCGACTCCTCAGAGGAGAGAGTGCTTAATGCCTTCAGACTCAAATGGGGCCTCAGGAGTAACGTCTTCTGGATTGCCAGATTGAATTATTCTATCTAAGGGAAACATGGATTTCTGAGAGGGGTGAAACACCAGCAATGACATGTGGGATTGAATACAGTCGTGTTCACATACGTTTTGGGTCTGAGACTGTCTTAAGCACAGCTTGTTCACATCGGTGCCCATTGAATCCCGCCAAGCACCTGGTTGATGGGTAGAAAGGGAAAGAGGTAAACAGCACTGACATGTTACACACACGACACATGGGCACACACGCACACGGACAAACACAGAGACATTCAGTGAACAGGCACAAAAAACATGGCAGGATCCGGGAAACGGCCATTACTGGACAGTCAGTGTTTGTTAAATTCTCCCGGATTCACAGCACAGAGAGCACGGTGGTGGCCATGGCAACAAAAGCACTGATGTGGGGTGCAGGTACAGAAGACGAGTCAAGAGCTGTAGACATGGCCATTGGCTATATGCATGGAGCGGCACTTGCAATTTCTGCTAAAATTCAGTATAATCCATCCTCCTTTACTTTAGATCATTTGTTGTTAAGTGTAAACTTGGATATTTAAGGTAATGTTAGTAAATAAAACTTGTCTTTTAGTGATTGTTTTAGTTTAAGTGGAGCACTGCTGCATCCCTTTAAGCAGAGCTGCGGCTAAATTCTATAATTCATCACTGAACACTCTTGGTAACTCCTTCAGACACCGACTGTAGAACATCTCTGCATCGTTGGCTGCCGGCTTAACTGAAATAGTCAGGCTGCTTTAAACCAGGAAAAGACTGTGCTTATAGTCAGTTCTAAGGGATATTGATCTGGAATACTGTTAGACTGATTAGATATTTGTATTCAAATATCTTAAAAAGAAATCCAAAAGAGATTTCTGTTTTACAGATGCCATGTCAGGAAACTCTCACAGAACGATTCAAGGTTTGGTACAATGACCATGTTTTCAAACCCAAACCTACCATTAACACATACACGTTTGTGCTATATGTTGCCAGTTTGGAGGTTTAAAAATATGGTCACATGACCTCACCTTGTACATTTGTCTACATGGGCTTTTCGTCTCAGTGCCAAAATGTTTTTTTTTTCTCTCTCTCTCAAAACCCAACATTAATATATGATCTGTTATTTCAGCATTTTCTCCACAGGAACCCTGAATTTTCTCTGCATTGTGTGTAGGGAGCAGTACCTTGCAAAGGAAAGCGTAAACATTGCGGAGCTCCTTGGAAAAAACAGACTTTCTCTTTGGCATGACAGCTAACCACTAGCATTGGCTACTGTTGTGTCACACTGAGCTGCGGGATTAAAAGCCAGCAACAGTTAATCCGAAGAGAAGAGAGATCTTCTCCAAAACTTGGCTCCAGCATATGGTTTTTAAAATAAGTTGGAAGAGCTATGACGCCAAAATCCATTATCCAGACTCAGACTTCCTGTCGTGAGTCCAGAAAAAATGGAAGGTTAGGTTCAGCGGGTTCACTCATCCATCACAGGAACTCATTGGTGCGATAGTTAAAGCTTCAACTCATGACAACTTGGCAAGATCCATATCTTGGACAGGATCCATATCTGGGATAGGCTTCCATTTTGTAAATGGAGATGTGCTCCATCTTTCGTTGATCGTCTATCATCTTTATTCATTATACAGTCACAGACAATATCAGACTTACGCGTATCATTCAGTTAAAAACGTACCTGCAGAGGAACTTTGTGCTGCCTGGCATGATTTCGAGGGTGAAACATTCGCCTCCGTTAACGCAGTAGTTTTTCTGGCTGTCGGTGCAGCGCGTCACATGACTCGAGGTCTTGGTTGTGGTGCTGGTGGAAGCTGCTGTTGACACAAACACACAGTCAGTCAGATCCATTTAGCCTGCAGACACTAACAGAAATATGTCCATAAATGCATCTCAAATTACTTCACTACTACAATTTCAAACCTTGTTTCAAAACAATATGTATGTGTTTTTTCAGTATATTGATTTTTTAAACCACATGAACACTGAACATAGAGTCATATTTTGTGAAAACAAAGTTTGAAGTGTAGTATTGCCTTGTGCTGACAGGTCTTATTGGTTTTTGTTGCCTTTAGGGAATTAAAGCAGCTAAAGAAGATATGTACTAACATGTCTTTTAGTAGCACCACTTTAATATAAAAACAAAAACCTGACCCAAACTCTGGGGTTCTTAAAAAATATGGCAATATCGTGGACAAAGAAACTGACAAAGAAATTCTTGCACCTGATTTATGCACAGAGAAGATGAAAGATATTCTGTTTCAAATGTTTCTTAACAAAGTGATGAGTGAAGATCTTTTACTAGCTCGGCATCACTGACACACTTTGCTGTGTCATAAACTCCAAACTCCAGCCTGAGATGAGGTCAAAAAGAAAGTCAGACGGGGCGAATGGTGCAGTGAGTGCAACAAGGCCATCGTGTCTCAGCATTACTCAGCACTTTCCAGCTCTGCAACAAACAGCTCCCGCAGAGCGTGAATGGGAAATGCAGATGAGTGACGCCGCGATACACGAAGGACCTGCACTCCCATCACATCTCCATTGATCGTGACCCGTTAACGACGGCGTTTGGATTGATAAAGTCCTGCCCATCGTGGGTGGCGATGGGGTGCAGAGAGCAGGGACGCAGCTGGAGCTTATCCAGCAGCCACTCCACTCGGTCTGGACGTGCAGAGCGGTCGGTCTGCTGCAGTGGATGATGTTTCTATCAATTGCTGTCAAGGACAAAGCGGGATGCACTGCAGCAGACGAGGGCTGCCTCTGTGATTAACTGGAAATGACACAGTCACGTGTGTCAAGGTGAAGGTGACTGAGGCAAAAATAACATTTTGGATATAATCACTTCTAAATTTGCCTTGTCTGGTTCTCCACTCTAGTCAAAATATATTCATGTTTTCTATACACTGGCCAAGTTTTAGCCCACTGTGACCTTTTTGTCCAGTGCCTCCAGCGAGAGTGGAGGAGGTAAAGTCTTATTGCGAGCAAATCCACTTCACAACTAACTGCGACTGTGCACTGATTTGACAGTACTACCAGTCAATCACAGCACAGCCCCACCCTAAAACATCTTCTCCAATTTCAGTGTCTACTGTGACCCTTTTGTAACACCTTATATTATTTTGAATAAATAAAATAATTACTTTCATGAGATGTTTGGTAAATTAACATATGTTGGATGTTTGGGGATCCCCCCAAAAAATCTCCCAAAACCCATCTGAGGGTCTCAGTTTTGGGGAATCATTGGTATATCTGACTATAAAAGGGACCATAATTTAAAAATGGATATCATGCTTTTTTGAAGAAGCCCTGAAAATGGTGAGTGAGATTAGAAACTCTCCAGGACTAAATTTCTCATAGACTTAGACGAAATCCCACTCAGACATTCAAGAGAATAAAGGATTCAGACATTTCCACATTGGTTTCAACTTTCTGGATTACATCCATTATTTTATATACAGTCTGGTTGTTATAGACCGACACTGGTTTTTTCCATATTTGGTCAAACTATTAAACAAGGACACAAAAAAAATCAATTCAAAAGGGAGTTTGTGTGAATCCAAAGTCCAGAGAAACAGGTGGTGACAAAAATAAAAAATGAACTGTGGTATATTACTGCGGGAATATTCCACTAAAGTATACAATGCCATTCATTGGTTGGGCTGCACATAAACATCTGCATAGGGGTCACGGACATGGGCGGGACGCAGAACATGATGGACTTGGAAAGTAAGACTTGCTATAAGAAATAAAAACTTACAACACACAAATAGACATATTAATCAATACAAATCAAATTAAAAATAAAACAGGAAACCTAATAAGGAATGTTCTTGAAGGGAATCAGGTCATAACATGTTTGATGATGTGATCGAATATCCACTCTAATATCAAGCAAATGTGACCTAGATACTGTGCAGCCTGTGTGCTAATGTTCACTCTGCATTATTCAGTGAACAGGAAATTTATCTGCACTGATGTTCAGCTTTGCATTCATCAATCTGCTGCTTTCTACTCAACTTTTTCAGGGTTTTATTACAATGTTTGTGTCCATTATTCCATTAGACCGTGGTACAACAACAAACAATCATCATCATCGCACTCATAAAACAATGTATTCTACTGTTTTATGACTTTTCAACCCCAATTATGACAAATCCTACTCCACAGACGTTTGGTCATACAATATTAAGACCAACACTTGCATCATTCATTGTGAGATCTGTGTGAGTGCATGAGTGAGTGCTGCATCAGTCGTCCTCAACAAGAGACTTGTTAATGTTAATGTTGCACATGAAACTACAAAACTTTCTGAACTGAAGTTCGACTTCTAAGAAGGTGGACAGGAGAGGATCCGGCTAATCGCAGTCAACCATCTCATTTTTTTTAGAGACATTTGTAAAGCAAATTGGTTTTTCATTGCCTGAATAAAAGGACAGAGGTGCATATAATATAATCCAGAGTTTTAAAAACAAAATGAGAAAATGAGTCCAGTGCTACTTGAAGAAATGACAGAAGAACATTTGAAGAACCTGAACGTTTCACTGCAGTAAATGACAGGTTATAGACTCAGTGAGTGTGAGGGTCAACAAAAATCTCCATTCAAGGTCAAAGTAGCTGTGGACAAATCAGATTCTTGACATGTGAGTCCACTATGGTTATACTAAAACTAAAGCCAATATCTACTTGTACCATGACAGCATCGTGGAAATGGACAGATGAGTATGAGGAAACATTTATTAAGACTGTTTGATGGAATCCGATGTTCTGACACATTTGGACCCAACATGGTCATGAGCCGAACCTGAATTAGAAACAGTGGTAATTATTTTAGTTGTCCCAAAGTTCTACCAACATCTTTGATTCTTCTGACAGACCAGTGAATGAATCTTTACCACCTTACAAACTTTCCAGCTAAGTGAATACAAAGAAGGGCAGTGTTGTTCCTGAAGTTTGAGCAACATCTTCTACTTCATGCAAGTTCAGGAGAGAGTTGAACATGATGGTAGAACATCTGACATGACCGTGAACTGACAGAGCAGTTGGATGAACGGTGTGTGGAGATTCCTCCTGAGCTAAAACCTCCACAATCCCTTTGAAGAGAGGAACAACAAAGCCAGACCAGTTAGCACTTATGACTGAAGTGGAATCAACAAGAACATTGAATCCACCATCGCAGAACTCTCCACATCCTGTTGGTGGACGTAAATCCTTCAGTCATATTTGACTTCCAGTCATTTTATCAAACATGCCCCATTTAAGATAGATGGTTGTGACTGGTATCAAACTATATCAAGACAAACCATCTTTGAGAGTGAATAAGTATGAACTCTCTGAAATTCTGGTTTATCTATGAACTGATTCTACTTATAAATACAACGACTCCTTAGATGCCTGTCCATCCTGGGGGAGGGATTCCTCCTCTGTGGCTCTGCCTGAGGTTTCTCCCATTTTTTTGTGGAGCTTTTCCTCATTTGTTGTGAGGGTCTAAGGATCTATAGGGTTGGTGTTGGGGTATATAAATAAAACTGACTAGACTTGATGAGGGACGGGATTTTGGGTCTGGAAACCTGGCTCCGATCACATTCGAGCAAGCACTGTTTGCTGCAGGTAAGCAGTGCATGTGCCTAACAAAAGAAGCTAACATCCTGGTAATGAGATGGATGTTAAAAGAGATGTAATTTAGTTAATGGAGTTATAAAAATAAATCTGTCGTCTCTGAGACCGTGACTCCATTCTTGTGTCTCGTGTTGCTTGTCAGTAAACGGTGAATGAAAGACTCCAGAGTCTTGGTCTGGATATCAGCTGTCTGGACCGGAAGCCCCAAAAATATTGGACGTTTCCCCTGGAGGCTAATTCGTTGCCATATGATAGCTGATGGGCTCCAGGGTTACCAGTTGTGCAGAAAATGCCTACCAAAGCCATTTCATGTAGGTCAGTGTGGTGTGGTACACAAGAAGGAACGTTAACGGGGAAAAAACTAAGAGACACCAACAGATAAGAAGATAAGAGACACATTGATCCGTCAGAACGGCTGCTGAACGGCACCTTAGCTGCTCTCCATCTACTCGACTGACCAGAAAAACCAAGTCATGATCCTGTTGTGCACTTTCACTAATGAATCTGACACCTTCTACTGTTCAGTTCCTCTTAGTATTAGCTGCAAATTGACATATAATGAAGCGCTAGCGGTGCACTGTGGCGTTGTTATCAAATTTAAAGCAAAAGTATGTTAAAAATTCCAGCGGTGATCCGTAAAAAGACGATGGACTTGTTTCTCATTGACGGTGGAGGAGATTGCATGTAGGTTTTTTTTTTTTTTCCCTCCAGTGAGTTGTGTTTGATGTCACAATGTGTTGTAAACCACCGTCATGCAACACACAACAGAGGAAAGCACTTAGACTGTTGGTTACACTCGAACATCTTTCATATCAGTCATTGGAAACCTTTGTCTACTGCAGGGAAAGTTGACCTGAGAGTGAATTCTGATTTTATCTATTCATGCAGCAAAAAAAAAGACAAATTTTACTGGATATTTTGACTAGCCGAAAAGGGGATTAAAGGCACAGCTTGTAAAACTTAACATTTTTAATCACTCTTCCAAATGTGTTGAAGAATCTATGTAGTCTTCAAAACTCAAAACATATTTGGTTTGTCCATTGTCCAGCCATCTCCTGACATAAAAATATGTAAGAAAAATAAGTATTTTATCTTTAGTTTCTGCCACATTTACACGGAACCTTTTAGGCTTTATTGGATTTCTACATTTTCTTGGCACCTTTCAGCTCAGCTACTTAACCTCACTTGACATTGATTCTTTCCCTCTGACACATGATTCAAGGTCTTTGGTTTCTGTTGAGGATTATCCTCTTTGGCTTGTGACAGATGACACTTTGACACTTGAGTTTGTTGAGCAGAATCAAGACTTTTTGGATTAACCTCAACAAAAAAAAAAAACACAGTATTGGAAGATGTTCTTGCACTGATCCCTCACTGGTGTCACACCAGCAAACATTTGAATTGTCGGAACACTTGAACTCAATGGAAATCATCTACTGCCCGATTAGCTGAAGCTAATCCTTCACAGAGGCACTGGTTGGGGCCGAGCCCCCCCCCCCCCCCCCCCTTGGGGCCGAGCCCCCCCCCCCCCCGCTGTCACCTTCAATTAGCTAACCCGGATTCAGTGTAATAAATCACACGCTGATGTGACTACAGCAGGAGCGTGGTGGCGGCGAGCCGCTGGCAGACAGACTGTATGATAGCGGGCTGTTTTTCCCTGCGGCGACGGGATGGAGGGGGCATCAATTAGCCTCCAGCAGTCTCTGACCTTGAAATGGAGCACGGGCAGAAAACAGGAAGTCTCACTGTACCACAGTTTGTGTCGTGCATCACTTATTGATTTTTCACTTTTTCATGACTGGAAATGTGCACGGGGTCTGCCATGTTGTACGCCTGCACGTCCTGCACCGCGCTGAGGCACTCAAAACTCAGACCACAACGACCGGGCGGGGGTTCCTTAACTGTCGTACATCACTGTGATTGAACTGTAATTTAAAGTGGGGGGTGGGGGGCATTAATACTTAAAGAGGAGTGTTAGAACATCCTGTGTGAGTGTGGGTGTGGGTGTGAGGGAGGTCTGAACACACACACCTCTCAGTGTAGCAATATTTCAGAGGCTTAGTCATGGGCCTTGTGCTTTACTCTGCAAGTCCCGACGTGTCCTGAAGTCCTGAAAACAGACACCTCCACACAACACAGCCTGTACGATGATGCAACCCTTTTTTCTTTTTGACCCTTTTCTGTTTTTACTTTGTTATTTTGTCCTTAGATGACAGTCACACTCACAAGGTAAATGAGGATTGTCTCTTCAGACAGGATGAACCGTCTGAAGAGAAAAAAACAGTTTGACTAAACAAGTGTTGGGTACTTACAGATGCTCGGGATGATAATGTCGTTGGATTCCTGTGTCGGCCGCGGGCGGGGAATCTGCTTTGGTGTGGCGGTGCGTTCTGCGTTGTACTTCAGCGTCACGGAGGAATCGGCCTGAGTCACTTGTGGAGGCCTGGGCACGTGCGGCCCTCGAGTGGAGACCTCCTCCACTAACACCTCAGGATGTGCTGGGGTGACAGCGATGGTGGAGGCGGCGGTGGTGGTGGTGGTTAGGGACGCGGTAGTTGATGGAGGTGAATACGGGACGGACACAGTCAGTCCCAGCGTGGGGTCAACTGATATGATTATAGGGTCCTGTCCAATACGTTTGGGGTCTAAGTGGGTGGGCGGTTCGTACTCAAAGATCTTATCCACAAAGACCCATTTAAGGCCAGCAGTGCAGAGGGCTAAGCTGAGCAGACAGGCCAGGATGGGCAGGATGCAGATTTTCTCTGAGTGCAGGCAATTGTTAATCCGTTCCATCTCAATGCAAACGCAGCAGGTCGCTGGCAAGGCCACAATTCCCAAAGCCCCCACATGCTCCCCATCCCCATCAGCAGCAGCATCAGCACCTCCCTCTGCAGCTCCCTCAGCACCTTCCTCCTCCCCGCTCTCACCAGCTGCCTCCGTCTCCTCAGGTTTCTCCTTGGGGACTTGTCCGGTATCAACAGTGGAGCCGGTGGGGGAGGCCGATCCAGGAGGGGGAGCCGGCCCTGCAGAGAGGTCCTCCATTCCCTCAGTCATCCCGTCCAGGTTCTCCAAACTCCTCGACTATTAACTCAGGGCATCGCACGGTGGCTGCCTGCCACCGGTCTCCTCGGGCACAGTTTCCATGATGAGGCTGCAGAGTCAGAGTTGGAGGTTTCACAGGGACGGAAAGATGCTCGGAGCTTGTTAGAAGGCGGGGAGGTGCGTAGACAGGAAGAGGAGTCCCTCACTCATGAAAAACTCTAATCTGCTGCAGGCAAAGATTAAAAAAAAAAAAAAAAAGATCACGAAAAGAGTGTGATTTCCTCAAACGTCCCGTGTGGTTTGGTGGTGGAAGTGCGGCGCTCACTCACCTGAGCACTCGGGCAGGAGAGGCGTTGAGGACGAGCTGGGCCGGCTGCAGATGCAGCAGCTGTAGTGCAGAGGACAGGACGGCCGGGCACTGCAGTGGCAGCAGGGACATGCTCTCTGGTGAGTGAGCTCCACGCAGCTGAAAGGCTGAATCATCAGGGAGAGGCAGGTGCCCTTCCTCTGAGTGCAGCCACAGAAACAGATGAGTAAGGAGAAAGAGAGAGAATCAGACCGAGAGAAGGAGGGGAGGGAGAGGGAGGGAGGGCTGCAGCAGCAGCAGCAGCAGCAGCAGCACAGAAGGGCAGAAGAGACGGGATACTCCCCTTTTCCTCCTCTCTTACCCCTCCTCTAGCAATCTTTCCTCTCTAAGTGTTGAGCGGAGCAGCCTGTGGCCTCCTCCCACTCCTCCCCAACTCTCTTCCTGTCTCCTGCTCTGCTCCCAATCCCAGCACAAAGCATCCAGCTAAGCAAGTTCCTACTTGATCCAATTAGAGTGCATGTCGGCGAATCACAGGCCGCCTAACTGCGGTGGACCCCCTCCCGCCCTCCCGCCCCCAGAACCACTCCCCATTGATTATGCTGATACCAAAGGGAGTGTTTTCTGTCAAGGGGAAGGAGACATGTGATCCAGCCCACGAGGACGCGGCCATTGTGTCCTGCTCTTCTCAAGTGTCTGCATTCAATAGTGTAATAACATAATGGCGATAATGAATAAGTCTGTTACACGCGCGCGTATATGTTTATATGTTCGTATAATTAATAGCTTCAGCTGTTCTGGAGTCCAGACATAAACCAACCACAGATACTGAGCTTAAAGTGAGAACATGGCTGCCAGCAGGGACATGAGGAAAAAAATGACTTTAGCCACTTAACAAAAGGCGGACCGAATAAAATGTATGTCCACTTAAGTCTATGATTCCTTAAGGATATGTTCTCACTGCCTTGTCTCTGTTAAACAGACTTTAACAACAGGAAACTAAAGTTTATGTCACTTTGAAAACCGCTCACTCTCCCACACCAAAGTCCATTGAGAAAATGTGTGATTTAACGTCACAGCACACAGGAGTTGTTGGTTCACTGCTGCCCCCATTAGTACATTTAAATGTATTATTCTGTGACTTCTGTGCTTGAAATTCTTTGTTCATATTTACCTCAGTGACACAAACCGACCACATGAGGCAGCAGTAGACAAGTAGTGCCTGTGTCCACGTGAGCTAAAAACACTTTTTTCTCTATGGAGTTTGGTGTGGGAAAGTGAACGGGCTGCAAAGTGACCGAAAACCTCAGTTTCCTGCTAAAAAAGTATATTTAACAGTGAGATTAAAGCAGTCAACATATCGTAGACTTAATCTGACAAAGATTTTATATGGTTACCCTTTTGTTAAATGGCTAAAATCAGTTTTTCCTGCTGGCTTCCAGAGTAGGGGGTTCTCACAGCACAGTCAACACTGCCTATATATCAGTAATTCATAAAGCCACACTTCAAAAAACCTGAACTTTCCATAAGTCCCACATGTTCTAACAAAATGACTAAAAAAGCCCCCAAACACCAATAAAACCATTAAGTCGGTGACCCCTCCCCCTGCTGGCTAATAGGCTCGCAGCGGCAGCGAGTGTTGACGAGTCGGGGGCTTAAACAGGATGAGGAGCAGATGAAAGGTCAGGTGGACGGTGACACTGCGCTGACCCTTTCCAATCCAGAGACAGAATTAATACCAGTAATGGTATCTGTGCTGGACGACTTCCTGTCAGGGCCTGAGTTAGAGACCTGATTATTGATCCTCTTCTCAGTGTTTCTATAAACGCAGGACAAAGAGCAGCAGAGTGGATGAATGAGAGAGGAGGAGGGAGGAAAATCCAATCAGATAACAATAATGAAATGTAATTTTTACACGTTTATTTCATGCATTTATACAACTTGTTTGCACGTTAAAGCTGTTGCAATCTTTAAGTGGTTTTGCACATTTTTTTTTAAAGGGTTATTTTTTATTTCTTCTGTTTTGTTTTGTAAAATGTAGACCCATGTTTCAACAATTTTAACACATTTAAGTTCTTATTTACTTCCTTTCTATATACAGTGATATAACGAGCTTATTCCATATTTTTACATTATTCTATCTTTTACTTTTATATATTTTCACTTATTTAGATCACTTAAATATCTTTGATTCAGAAAAAAACTAGCAAAAGTAAATTAATAAATAAAAATCAATTTTCATTTTAAACTCTTTTTTGGTGAATTTTGTGTCATAAAGGTCTTTGTAACATTTGTTAAAAAGTGCTATATAAATAAAGTTTATTATTATGTATACATGGTTGATATGTGTTACTGTATTTGGGTGTGAGCAGATGACTATATTCTTATCTTTTTATATCAAATGTTATTCTCTTTTTTTTTTACATGTAAATTCAGCTTTAACCGTAAAAAACTTGAACATTCAAATAAATGTAGAAAGCAGGTCTGCACCAATTAATAGATTACTAAATGAATCACCAACTTTTGTGATTAGTAACTATTAATCTGTTAGGTTTTTTTTAATAATTCATTTCAATAATTCATTAATAATTTGTTTTAATAATTCATTCATCTCAAACCTGGAAAATCACATTGTGATTTGCACCCAAAATTATTAGTCCTAGAATTATTTTAGTTGTATTCCTTGACTACAAAAACATGTCAATGAATACTTGGCATTTGGAATTATCCTAAAATCATCATTAGTTTAAAAGTTTTTCACAAAAATCAATATTTCTGTAATGGTGGTTTTCGTCTGGATTTAGCTTAATAGCTATTAAAGATACTACAAATCTGTTGACACACTTCTGATTCAGCAGAGTCTCAGCTACAGTTTGGTGTTAGATGCATGTCTATATCTGTATTTGTTACCTTACTGTGGCCAAAATCCCACAAGCCCCGTTTTTTCCTGTTCTGGATCGCAGTATCCGGAATGGTCACAGGCTCCGGATCAATCTTTGATAAATTATAGAACCTACTGTGTCCTTATCCTGTATTTTTTGGCCAAGCACCCTGGACATTTATTGTGGCGTTACATACACAAATCTCACAATGATAAAGAATCTTTCAACAACTTCCTGGATCCAGACGGCAATCTGGATCAGCACCAAAGTCTAATCATCTGTTCCTTGTCCCATTACACACCTTTCCTAAAACATTTCATCAAAATCTGTCCATAACTTTTTGAGTTATTTTGCTAACAGACAGACAAATCAACACAAAGTACCCTCCTTGGTAATGAGGTAATGGTGAAAATAATCTTCAGTTTCAGCGAGTAGAAACAAATAAATAAATGTAATTAAAAATTATGTTTCTTTAATAGTTCTATTTTATTCTATTTTCAATGTATCTCCTGTAAGTATTGTTTTTACCATGGTCACTTATTTATAAATGCACAAATTATTTCATATTTATCGTCATGAGCTTTGTTTGTTTCTCATCTCTGTGCAAATTGTTCAACTTTTACACAACTAGTTATTGTCTTTTTTACACATACTATACAAACTGATTTGTTGTCGAAATGAGTGAACAGATAAATCGAGATAAAGACGTCGTGATGTTCAGAAAATGAATGTTTTGTGGAGTCAGAGAGGAAAAATTCAGCACAAAAACAACCTTCATTCTTTTTCCCTTAGTCATGCTGAGTCACATGATGTTACATCAGGGTTTATCTACAAATGTTTTGACTGATGAATCAGAGATGAAGCCAGCACTTCATCATCATCATCATCAATCTGTGGCCTGAGGCTCAGAAAAGTGTGTGTGTTTGTGTGTGTTCATCTGTCCGTCACAGGTGGTTACGGCACACGCGTGACGTGAAACAGCTGATCAAACCTGTGCCACTGATGCTTCACTCTGAGATTATAAGAAAAAAGGGGGGGGGAGAAAGGGGGAAAAAAAAACCCAGAACAAACAGAAACTTTCCAGCCTGTTTTCACTTTCTATTTTATCCAAAAGCAAAAATCAGCTCTTATTGAATCCTGGAGCTGAAGAAACGCGAATATTTACATTTAAAGAAAACAAACAACATACAAAACCCACAAAGTGCGACTTTTCTAACTCCATGACATCATCGTGACATCGTTACACAAAGAATGATCGGCTAATCTCAGTAACATGTAGATTATTAAATCTCTGCTCTCTTCTGTTGTGCCGAGTAAATACATTAGCTTCACTATGACTCTATTCTCTGACACCATGGTGATGTCATCATGACCTTGACCACTGAACAAATCAACTCCAACATTTAATCTCCTGAGAGGCATGGGCACACACACACACACGCACGCTTGTCTTACCATCTTTGCGTGGACCCTCATTAACTTAATACATTCCCCTTAGCCCTTTACCCTAATCTTAACTATCACAACTAAATGCCTAACCCTAACCTAAACCCAATTCTAACCCAAAAACCAGGTCTTAAACCTGGTTAAATTAACCTTAATTGACTTATTCATTTCCTCTATCCCTAACCCTGACCCTAACCTTAACCTCAGTCTAACTTTAAAACATGTCTTCACCTTAAAATGGAGCCATTTATGTTATGGGGACTTGATTTTTGTCCCCATCAGAAAGACAAGTCCCCATAATGTGACTGTGGAGACAGATTTAGGTCCCCACAACATAAGAAAGACCAGGTAAACACACACATATTTGCTCAGCTGTTCTCCCCAGGACTCTACATTGACTTCCGTTTTGGACAGATTAAATTAAACATTATCACTAACCTTAACCATAACCGGTTAATGACTAACCCTAACTTTAACATAACCACACTTTAAATCTTAGCCCTAAACTTAACCAGTTGCCCGGAAATGAGGTTCTGTCTCATTAGGACCAGATTTTGGTCTCCATGAGGACTACTGGTCCTGACAAGGTCGGTGTTTATGACAATTATGAAAGTGATGAATGGGTGAGTGAACGGGTGAATGACAAAGCTGTAGTGTGAAGCAGCGGTCAGGGGTGAGAGGTCATCGAGACTAAAAAAAAAAAAGCACTATAGAAATATAGACCATTTAACATTTGTACAATTTATCATTGGTCTTTGGTTTTGATTCTGTCACATGACATTAAAGCTAATGTTTGTTCATTTTTTAAAGATTATTTTTAACATTAAAGAAGAACTAAAATTAATGTGATAGCAGTAAAATCTGAATCACAGAGAGATGAGTCCTGTTTATCTTGGCTAGTAATGCAAAGTTTGTTGTTTTTTCTTTAACATAATTATTTTGAAAATGTATGTTCTTCTGTTCATCTCAGGTAAAAACATAATTTTGTGGAAGTTAGTGGTTCAAGACAGGGAAGCTTTTGAAAATTTATATTCACATAAAATGTATATTTATAATTTATATTCACATAAAAGAAACATGCAAATCCAAAATATTCAGATCAAATATAAGAATTACTCAATTCCAAGACAAAAAGGAGTGTTGTGGGTTTTTTTATATAGTGTTTTGTGCGATTTAACATCAGTTGGTTTTTTTTAAAGATTATTATTGGTGTAAAAAAAAAAACATTAAAAAGTATTTAAAATTAAAAAATATTAAAAATTTAAATTAAAAAATATAAAAAAGGTGCGTCTTTGTTTTATGGTAGAAAATTTAAAAAGTATTTGTTTCTCTGTCGGCAGATCACATGGCATGGAAGGGTTTGGAAAAAGGTAAGCTTTAAATTCACCCAAAAGAAGACTTCAGATCAAACATAAGAAGTGGTAACATAAAGGTACAGTGCTGTGCAGACTGATCATGTGATGACTGTACTTCATTTGACCTGTTGGGTTTTTTCCAGCCCGTCATGGTCGTCCTGCTCTCTTGACCTCTGTGACCTCTGTGACCTCCTGTGAGAGATGTCACCTCAGTTATTAATTACAGCCCTAATGGACGACATCGCTCAGCTGAGACCTGGACATGACAGAGAAAAAAAAACAAAAAAAAACCACAGTTGTTTTGTACTTGATGAAAATCAAAGCTCAGACTCCTGCAGCTCGTCTGGACTGACACGTTTATTCCCTTTATTACTGTTAAAATACACAAACGTTCCAAACATAAAAATCAAAACCTGGTGCCTGAGGGTTCCTCAACAAACAGGCAACATGGCCGACCTCCAAACACGTAAACACATGACATCATCACGAGGTTAGTCATAAAAAAAATAAGAAAAAAAAAACTCCCCTGGAACACGTTTAAACCTGCTGTAACGGATTCTTCTGGTTGTGAAACACACGACACGTCATCACGTGATAAACATCTGAACTTATCAATCTTCTGTTTGTTACAACATTCCCTCTCTTTGCTCTCGGTGTTTGGTCTCCACCTCCTCCTCTTAATAGCAGCACAATTGTTGTCGTAGTGTTGATTCTGCACTGTCCACTTCCCAGTCCAGTAGGTGGCGCTCACATGTGAATCAATAAATATAATGACACACTTTGGCGTTTTTTTTTTTTTTAAGGCTCCATGAGGCTCCATGAGGAGTTTACCCCAAGTCGCATAACTCTTTATACTTTAAGTGGTGGTTGACAAATAACCTTATAGCGCCACCTACAGGTAGAGAATGCAGGGTCACTGGAGACCCACATTTAACAAAGGTAACCGTAGATGTAAATCTGCTGAGAAACTACATAAAACATCTTCATCCATGTCTGACGGCCAAGTTACGTATGGACACCAATACAGACATCCGTGTGCATATACGTCAAGGTAGGAACATATACAGGTATAAAACGTGTAATCGCTACAAACCAGCATTTCAGTTCCAACAAGAATCGTTGGCGTCCACGTCGAGTTAGCATCGCTCAACGGAGAAAGAACGCGGAAAATACGGCGAGGTTTTTACAGCAAATATAGTTTCCACATCCATGTCTACTGAGGTCTGTGTGATGCAAACGTCGTTTATTCAGAACTTCGCAGAACTCCGATACATGTGGACCCTCATATACTGAGATTTTTGACCACGTGAACAATGTGCGTCAAAGGCGGGACAATTTACGAGAATGAAATAGATGCATAAACAGGCGTGTACGTCTCATTAGAATGTGTAAGTGCACATGGAATGCAGAAGGTATGGGGAGACCTCTAATGGCTTTACAGTATTTCCACTAAAACATTTATCATTATTTATTCTGTATCATAAAAATATGTTTAAAGTTCCTCATATTAAAACAAACCTTTAATTCTACAGTTTAAAAAAAAAGAGTCTCTGCTCCACACACACACACACACACACACAGGAGAATAATCAACAATAGAAGATGAGCTCATAGAAATACCTGAAAGTAAAAGATAATGTTATCATCCCGAGACAAAGGCGTCCTGCTATTCCCCCCACAAACACAAACATTTACCAAACCTCACATGACAGGCACAGACGTGCGCTCTGATTGGGTGACGGCTGCTGCAGGTCGCAGTAACCAGCCTGTGATAAAACACACTCTACTTGGTCTGACACCGTCGTCGCTGCTTTGCCCGTCTCCGCTCTGATTGGTTCTGCTCTACGTGAAGAACTGAGCCACCATGTTGGCCAAACCCAGCAGGATCAGGAGGCTGTGGAAGACGGCCGACGGCCAGCGGAGCGCCCCCTGCCGCTTTAAAGAGATCATGTGCACCAGAGCGGGAAAGACGAACACCAGAGCCAGGCCACATGTGGCTCCGGAAAACCTGCAGGGGGAGACAGGGAGATGATATCACTAAAGGGAAAGTTCAGGGTTTTTAAAGGTGTGTTTGTATGAGATACTGGCATAGAGTCAGCACTAAGTGTATTGTGATCACCCCCCCCGTGATGAGAACCACTGCGACACACAGGTACTCACTCTTAGCAAAAACATGCCAGAACATTTTAGCAAAAGGAAATGAAAGATTTTGTTACTTTTAAAACTGCTCACACCAAACTCCATAGACAAAATCAGCAATTTAGCTTGCTGGGACAGAGGGGCTGCTGGTCTACTGCTGCCTCTTGTGGTAACTTTATGTTACTGAAGTAAGTCCGATCAAAGGTTTTCAAATAGCAAAGTCACAAAATAACACATTTCAAACTACCGATAGAGGCAGCATTGGCTCAACATCTCCCAGGTACTATGCTATAAAAATCGCTTATTTTCTCTATGGACTTTGGTGTGGGAGATTGAGTGGTTTACAAAGTGGCACAAACAAACAGCATATTTTATAAATGTTTATAAGTTGAGCCTTTTATTAAGTGGTGTGGAGTGAGGAATGCTGTCACTTGAGAGTGAACTTGCCTGGTTCCAGCTGCAGGGGACGCTCACAGTACAGTCACAAACCTGACTGGGAGTCAGAACCTCATACAAAAAAACCCCACTAAACTATCCCTTTAAAATCAGATGTAAATATACAGCACAGTAGAGAGTCTGCAGAATTGTTGAGTGCTGTTTGTTAAACATGGAGAAACTGACAAAGGTACACTCAAGTTGTACTGTGGGAAATGTGATACTGCACAGAGTGAATACACTTTGACACAGAGTTTGTATATGTAGATCAAACTGTTTAAAATATTTTCTTTACCGTATGATTGATCCAATATTGGGATAGAACTTTGCCATCAAGACGCCAGAACCAACTATTAAGATGTTCAGAGCCAGAATGTGGAAGAAACTGAAGAGACAAAGTGAAAACTTGATTTAAGAATCATTTCATTACCAACTGCAGGTTAACTGAAAAAAGATATTTCAGACATTTAATATCATTCTGGTTAATATTTGCGTTAAAAGTCGCCCAGAATGTGACAAAACAATTGTTAGGCAAAACTTCATGGTAGCAAGATTAAAACAGCAGTGATGATGTCATCTGTGTTACCTCGGGTAGTGGTTGCCAAAGATCTGACCCATCACCTGGACCCGCACCAAGTATCCGAGCAGAGGGTAGACGGTTATCATCTGGAAGAGCAAGAAGGTCCGAGCCACAAACACCATCACGTCGCTGCTCGGGTAGTTATCCAGAAAATTCTACAGGACAAAGAAGAGGAGGAGTCACATTAAAAACTCACATTAAAAATGAACTAGTCAAAAATTTTGTTGGGTTTTTGCAAAAATAGTGAAGGTGGAAAAACCTAGTGGGATTATTTGAAGCCTAAACCTACAAAAATAATTTAAATAGCAAATAAAAAGTGATACCCAGAGTGATATTCTTTCCTACATTATCTTCTAGAACCCACTGTAACATAAACATTCTAAAATCAGGATCATGTTTAGTTGTCTTTATCTTTGGCCTCCAGCTAAACAAACAGCATGACATATCGTTATGTGCTTGACTTGATTATCGCAGAATCGTGATTTTATGGTTATTATAGGCATTATATATCTTGGGTTAGCCTGGGGTTAATGTGCAACATGACAAAATGACCATTTTAGGATGACTGTATGTGCAGAAAGTACATTACGGGGAGACCTCTAGTGGACAAAGGCTGGTTTACAGCTTCTTGACGCGCATGACTGACTCGTATCATTATTTGATCTATATCATAACAACATGCATAGGTTCCTCTAAGTTCATCGCGTTAAAACAAACCTCCAGTTCCACAGATTAACAGAAGAAAGTCTGTCTCTTACTGGTTCGATGCAGTCTTTGAAGAGAGGAGGTGACGGGAAGGAAGCGAAGATGAGCGCTCCCACGTACAGATACGTCAGCCCGACCAGAAGATACGCCACAGACAGATCACGCATCTGAAAAGAAAAAAAAAACAAAAAAAATAATAATATATGAATGTGGTAATAACAGTGTGTGGATTACTGACACGTGTTTGAGTCAGAGACTGAACATAAAAATGGACAATGTCTTCCCGTTTTGAAGCTTTGACTTGGACCAAACCAAACTAATGTCCACTCATTTGTATTTTATCATCTATTTTCCCTTTACATGTGAACAAAACTGACATCATGTTCTATTGAAAAAGACCTGAAACAAGTGAATGACATCATTAACTTCTCAGGAAAATTGTTTATCAGTGTTTGGAGTGATAGATTATTAATTGATTACTAAATTAATGGTGATTTTTTTTTTTTTTGATAAATTTGAGTTTTTTTCAGCTACCTAAATGTGAATATTTTCTGGTTTCTTTGCCCCATATAACAAATAAAGCATTAAAACTAAGACACTCGAGAACATCATAATTTTGAGGTTTTTGAAAACACCATAAAATGTAGAAACCAAAAATTATCAAAAATTATAACAGATTTAATTGATTTTGAAAATAATCGTTAGTTGCAGCCTTAGTGACTTTATAAATCAAGTGAGAAATGAAAGCACATTTTCTGATAATCAAAATTAAGTTTGTGGAATCGCCCCCTGGTGGCTAATTACTACATTTGTCTTACATCCTGGACTTCACTTTTCAAAATGGCACACTATGTCCATTTTATATACAGTATATGGTTTGATTATGTGTATATGTGTGTGTGGGTGTGTGTGTGTGTGTGTGTGTGAGACACACATTGTTCTCCTGGTTCTTGTTGCTCTTCATCAACGTGATGACGCAGTTGTGAATGAAAAAGGCCAGAGTGAGGACACCGGTGAGCTGAGGGAAATACACCCTGAACTCTGGAATCACAGCATCAGTAATCAACCAAACGGTCAGACGACTCAAACAAACATCTGGAAACTTTCACATCCAGTGCGGGTTCGTCTCTGCGCGTTGCTATGGAGACAGACATGTTTACCTGGAACATAGAATTCGGTCGTGTCGAACCAGTGGAACTCCAGGTGGAAGCCGAGGCGAACGGACTTAACGGTGACGAGCACGATCAGGTAGATGACTGATATGGTTCCTACACACAAACATAAACTTGTTTTTATATCTTAGAGAGGACAAATCATAGACATAATACATTCCCTCGCCCTAACCTAAACCGAATTCTAACCCTACACATAAAACCAGGTCTTAACCCTTTAAAGTTGTGGGGGCCAGACAAAATGTTCCCACAAGGTCAAAAGGTCCTTTACACAGATAGGTTTCTAAGTTTTTTTGGACCTCACAAAAATACAAATACACACACAGAGAGAGAGAGACTGAACTTAGAGCTAACTCCTCAGCTCCCACAGAGGAGCCAAATCAACTGGATCGCCCCCTGGTGTCTGGCTGCAGAGTAAGTCCCAAGTCTCGTCCCACCTTCTTTCCAGAAGTGTTCATGTTTGTGGTCAGTTTGGGTTTAATTATTTGTTTTGTCTGTAAACCAAATTTACTAACCAACAACGAGTTCCAACAACGTTATATGGAGCCAAAAAAAAAAGAAAATATTTACATTATAGAAGCTCAGATAACTATCACAAAAACCTGATTATCAAAAAGTTGATGATTAATTTAGAGACCAGTTAAAATCATAGAAAAACAGGATTTACAGCTGAGACCGACTCTGGATTGGTTTGGAGGGTTTTAGGGGGCGGGACAATCCTGAGATTACAAATAACACCACCAGAACAAGATGGCACAACTCATATCTGAAAAAAAAAAATAGAGCTTCTTTTTTGGACAGCAGCTTCTCTATTTACAGTATATTGTGGGAACTTGTTTTCCCTAAGCTAAACTTAAGGTGTTTCAATCAAAAAAAAACAATTTGGTGACAAAACGCTGCCACTAACCCTGGTTTTTATTTCCTTACCCAGGAAGGTGAACCTTGCGAAGAAGGAGGCGGAGCGGAAGCAGAGCAGTGGCAGCAGCAGGACGATGAGGTAGATGGGGATGGTGTTGGTTTTGCTCCACCAGTGTTCAAAGGAGGTGAGGTCAGATGTTTCGTTTCCACTGCTGATGATCAACAGAGAGCTCATGGTGCCGTTGCCTCCAGGCTCCGTGTTTGGGTACGGACAGATCACTGGTCAAACAATCAAAATCAACATCATCGACATTCTTTGCAGGTAATGTTTTTTTCCATCATGACATGAGCGACAAACACATTCAGTTATGGTAAAAAAAAAAAAACTGAGCAGGAATAGTTTTTATGATTACAAAACTCAAGCTAATTCATGATAATGATAATATAATAATACAAGGGTACAATTATAGTGTCCAATTAATTAATTTAGTGAGAAATCTGTTTAGCGTGCCCAATATTAGCATTAAATATCTATAAAAACCCACAAGTACAACAACGTTAGGGACAGACGACATCAGTAACCCACCTCTTTCTGAGCCGTTGGTTCCAAACTCTGAATCTGACGTGTTGACATTGTGAGCGTAGTCTGTCACAAAAACAAATCAGATTAGGACAACAGCTCTTCCTCTATAATTTTTTATTCTTTTACCCAACAAAACACTCAAAAACAAACAGGAAATCTCAAAGACTTGAATGAAAAAGAAGAAAAATCTTTCTCAAAAAACATTAATTAACCAAAGATACAATACAATTTAACTAAAAACAGCTGCAGGCCAACATGCCACTCATGTTCAACAAATACTTCATAATTTACAGTTTATTTAATATCGACACATCACCACAACAGAAAACAGAAAAACTCAAATTAACCTCTTTCATGATATTCTCTTATCATAATGGCTTAAATCATTTTTAAACACAATATTTGACTTTGCTTTTTTAATTTATTTCTCCAAATTGTTCCATAGACTGACTCCATTCTTGAAAAACAAAACGCTCCCTCAATTTTGTTTTAAATCAATCAACCAAATATTTGGATATTGATTGGCTTACTTTTCAAAAGAGCTTCATACAATTTACCATAATCCCTGCACAGATTAAACATAAAACATAAACACCACCTGCTCTGAAGTGGCCAGGCCTGTTCTTGGCACAGGTGCACAGTCGAGTATGTGTCTGGCTGGGTTTGGACAAAATGCCAGAAATGATCATCATACTTCAGCTGGGTCCATTCAGGTCATTTAATATGGTAATTTTTAAGTTCTTTAAGTAAAACAGAGCAAAATAAGGTGATTTTTTTTTTTAATTTCTTCATTGAAAAAATGGTGTAGACATCTAATATATACATATATTATGTTTAAAATAAGCGTTAATGAGTATAAACTGACAAGTGCTTGACCTCGTGTTTCTGTTTAGAACCAGGAGTTTACTATTTATGACAGGGCAGTGAACGCGACACACAGGATATTGAAGTCATCCACAATGGATGTCGTCCTTGTCCTACACAACAACTCAAAATAAACCACGGTGTAAATAATTATAAGTGCACGCAAGAATAAAGAAGACAGTCAAGCGTATGCTTCAGCTTCTATCCCTTTAAAATAGTTCATAAAGGAAAACTGACACACAACACCAATGATGAGGTAAACGTCGACCTCAAATGCTCATTAGGTCATATGACGTATTAAAAATGCATAAACAGAAGGTACGGGAGCCTGAAAGGACCAACAATCAACAAGAGTGAAGTGAATGTGACCTACTGTAGATGAACTGTCCCGTGTTGTAGAGGAAGTTGGACATGAGGACCCAGTAAACCACCATGGCTCCAATAAGTGACACCATGGAAAACACCAAACTGGACCACTGGCCGAACTTTCCAAAGTAGTACCGACAAACATCCGGGAACTCCCAGTTGGACGTGTCCACGTAGGCTGGACGGAAAACAGATAACATCAGATTCTGTTAGTAAAAGAAAATCTACATAACACAGAGTATTTTAGTGAGAAATTAAACTGTTATATAGAGAGTGAGGAGCAGCCTCTTCATGGGTGGATGTGCTATTTTAAGACCTTTACTAAACAAATGAAATTTAAACAAAAACACGGGTTTATTTCATGAAGTTGAAGAAGCCATGGAGGGAAAAGAGTGTGGAGCTGGACCACACATTTCAACACATCCAGCTCTTATCTTTGCTTTATTGTTAAAAATATTAGGAAAGTTGATAATCAGTAGAAGTTTTGAGTTACAAGGGTCACCTCGAGGGCTGCAGGCAGTTATCAATTGATCTATTATTAAACTACTAAATGAAACTAATATTATTATAATGATTTTGGTAATCAATTCTTTTTTGTGTTTCTTTTGTCAATTATTAAAGCAAGCCCTCTGATTTCTCAGCTTCTTAAGTGAATATTTTCTGATTTCTTTGCTCCATATAACAAAGAAATCAGAAGAATTTTGGTTATGTGGACAAAACACTGTGCCTCCACATGTCATTCTGAAAGGTTTTAAATGATCTAATTTTAATGTGTACCAAGACATAGAAGAGGAAAAAACCTGTAATTTGTGTGCAAAAAAGAAGCCGCATCAAGTTTGTCATTCAATGTGGCATGTTGCTGAAAGAGGTTAGAAAGAGCTCAACTAAAGATTATATTAAAGAATAAATAAGGTGAGGGATCACAAAAAGTTACAGTTTATTAACAGTTATTATGTGAGTGCTCGGCAGGGGGCAGACTTCAGACATTTCAGTCATTTCCTCAGTCAACTGTTACTTTCACAGTCATCACTGTTCCACGAACACGACACTAAAGAGCTTAATGAAGGTCATGAGGTTCACTAAGCCCATATTTCCCTTCCTGCTGGGAAAAAAACAAAACAAAAGCAACGTGCTCTGTAAATTTAACGAAGATGACAAGATGATCCATGGCCTCGTTCTGCTGTTCCTCGGGTTTTAATAGCTTTGTAGAAATTTTTATGGAAAGAAAAAGAAGGCCTCGCACAAAACAGGCAGGACAGGTTCCACAAAACTGTTAGAACAGGAAGCAGAGTCTAGTGTCAGTATCCTGATACCAGGTGCTGAAAGCAGCTTCTGATAGTGAGCAGAGCAGATTCTGTCATGGCTTGAGTTCATAGCAAGATGTTTGGTGCACTGTGAGGAGAATGGCCTTGTCCAGCAGATTTGTTCTGTTTTGGCCTTAAATACATACATTAGATTTGAATGGGTGGAAACAATGGACCCACAATGCAGTTTGGCACGTGATGCAGCCCTATTCAAAGTGACCGAGCAGTGTTTCTGTTGAGGCCTCCGCCGCGTACGTGTTAGTGTTGCTTGACTTACGTATGGCCTTCGGCGATTTGAGGACGATGTAACAACAGTAGAGCATCAGCAAACCAATGAAGATGAGGATGAGGATGCCCAGAGTGAAGCCGGCCTGAAGGAGAAAAAAAAATGACACAAATTTTAGTTTCTGTTGATTTAGGACATGAATATATGAGGAATAAAGTGACTCACCTGTTTTATACCCCAGGGTATACTGAGTATCGACGTGCCCATCATCGTGTTCCATATTGCAAATCTGCGTGAAGAGAAAAACACAGTGATGACACAGCAGAGGGAGTGACTGAAGAATGGAGAGGAGTGACGCTGACGCAGCCTACATAGTGACAATGCTGGGATTCTTAGAGGAGTGGTCACTTCCTGTCACCTTGAAGGCCGTGCCCAGTGGACTGTAGACGTAGATCTCCTCTGGTCGAGGGATAACATGGTTTGGAGGACTCTGTAAACAAATACAATGAGATGCTGAAATGATAGTTTAATACTTTTTTTCTAAAGAGTGATTGTACAAGGTACTGACACTCTCCAGCACCAACGTCCAGAGAAAAAACCAGCTTTTTTAACTCGCAGGGACACAGGGGTGCTTGTTTACTGCTGCTTGTCTGGTGGGATTAAATAACTTAGGTAATCCTGACGTACGAGCAGTCTGTCGGAGGAAGCTGTCAGTCGACCGTAGTAATGGACTCTACTGTTGAGGATGGCGGCCTCAGCTGACACTCTCTCCTGTGGGTCATGGTCTACGATGTTTCTGGGCTCAACGTGGAAAGGCCTAGAAGACAAACAGACAGAAAGCATGTCATTTATAGTATATTCTACTTTTCTAGTCTTGATGGCGACTTTACAGTCCGTCCAATGTGAAGTTAATGTTCTGTTTCAGTTTTTAAGTTGATTTTCAGACTGACCAAAAACAACCAACACCTTTAGTTCCAGACTCATACGTCAAGTGCTTGATGATTTAAAAGATATTAAATGTTCAACGAGCCAAAAACGCATTTTAAAGGCCACCGTGACCTTGAATCTGGCCACCAAAATCTAATCAGTTCTTGTGTGCGTCAAAGAGACTCTCTCAAGACGTACTTGGCATATTGTGTTCATAAGAATGGGACAGATGGACAGTGGCCATAGTGGTTGCTGACGTGGAGACAAATTTATTGAGAGATTAAAAAATGCATTCCTCAGTTCGACTCACACTGAGCACAAACAAACTCTTTGTCTCTGTTTGGACCTCAACTGTGTTCACACACTAAAACAATCAATCCCCTGCATGTGACAAGCTTGTTGGTCCCTGTGAAATACCATCACACGCTGTTAATTCAGAGGGGAATGATGCTATGGTGGTGTCTGTCTCTCACACACTTTGGCAAGTGAGTTCCGGGAAGTCTAGTTCATTAACTCTCACACAGTCAATAGAAAGTTCAGGTGATCTCAGTTGACACGTGACATGTTTCGTTTGTTATACACACACAAAATGAAGAAGAATCTTTGCTGCGGTAAATCCTCTGCACACTCAGTCAGTCAATCAATTCATCAACGTTTATCTACATTAGAGCCCTACAATATGCCCAAAGTGCTGTCCATAACATCCAAAACACTGAAGGAACAAAATCAATACCATTAAAATCAATAAAATGAAATTATACTTAAGAGCAAACAGGGATTTACAAGCCTAAATATGTTTTGACACTTTTAAAGTGCGAGTTCAGTGACAGAATCATGCATCAACAAGTTTTCAGTGTATAACAACCAAGTTAAAATCTTTCAGAATCACAAGTTCAAACACTAGATTGAACCCAAAACGAGAAACTTCCAGCAGACAGAGAATCAGGCGTCAAACAGGAAGAATGAGGACAAAAACAGCACGAGGTGTGATCAAAATCCCCCAAACAACACCATTAAATCTACAATGTAGGTGGTGGTGATCCAAATTAGAGTTAACACAGGAAGAGAAAACCTAAAATACCAAATACTCTGTACTGAACTGAGACGGATACATCAACCATTACAACAATCCCGCAGCAACACGACAGTTACAGAAAGTCCAAAGTCAAGTATTTGCTTATGATCAACAATCTTCTTCTGCCTCTGTGAATAATTATGCTTTCATAAACCTTGTGGGTTTGTGAGTGAAATCATACTTTTAACAGTTTTCTTCTTTAGTTCACTGTTTTTCTGTCAATGCGTAACATTCACACATACTGTTCATAATTCAGTTATATTGTTCATGTTAACATTCAGTATTCATTTATATATGTATATGCTGCTATGTGTTTTCTTAATCATATTATTTCCTATTCCAGCATATCATTTAAATTCTGAAAGAGCAAGTGCAACATACTCAGTTTCCCCCAGGGGATTATTCTGTATTCTGATTCTTCATCAATGATGTTAGTCATGACGGAAGCAGCTGATTGATTATAGAATATATATTTATGGGAAAAAAAACATCTAAACACACAATGATCCAGAACATAGCAAAGGTTTTCGTCAACCAAAAAGTGGAACAAGTGAAATCACTGAACTTGAACTCAAAAGAGGAGCTGCAGTCATGAAGTCAGTGTGTCACTGGATTAATTCTACAACCTCATATATAAACGGTGGAAAAGAAAAGGTTCCACTTCATGAAAGCTACATATGTTCTGATTCCTCCTCTTTTGAGTAATAATTGATTGACACTTGTCTGAGGCCTTTCCCTATATGATCTTTTTCTTTTTTGTTCGGAAAATATTTTCCACAAACACTGCATCGCACACCATTGCAGAGAGGACGACATGGAGTATGAGCATAAAGCTTCTGCGCTGTGTACAAACTCCAAACACAAAAAGAGGAGAATGGCGGGGAGTGGGGGAGAATGGCAACAATGAATGCAAGAGTAAGAGAGAGATGGGGCCGTGACAGCTCTGTTTTCACAAAGTTGCACACTGGTTGTATACACAACAATTTTCTGGGACCTTTTTTACGAAAACAGCATTTTAGAGCTCCCAAAATGTTAATTCTGTGTGGTTAAAAAGCTGATAAAGTACAAACTTTTGCAGATTACTTTAGCGATCCCTCAAAAAATTCAGAATCAAACCCTAATTTCTTAGTTGTGGGAGGGGAAAAATTAATGTAATACCAATATACTCAACTGATACTATATATATATATAAAAATGCTCTAACAATGATTCCTAAAATGTCACTGTTGATCATATCCAACAGCAAAGGCATGTCCTGCAGTGTTTGTAATGTTAAATAAACATTTCATTTATATCAGCAAACCTTAATGCAGACACTGTATACACGTCAACTGACTTTTCTGTTTAATGAAGCACAAAATCCAGAAACCCTGATCATGACTAAATATCTTTAACACTGCGTAACTTTCGTTTTCATTCCAAACTGTTTGTGTGGAAGTAAACATGTAAAACTTTTCCACGTTATCTGTGAATTGATCAACCCGACATGTCATGTGCAGCAGAGACACAGTGCTGGCAACATGGCCGAACATATTGATCGGTGCTGTGTTTCAGTGTTTTACCTTTTAGCCTTGACGTCCAGAGAGTCCGTGGAGCCTCTGTGTGATTGGCTCTCTGCAGTTTGTCCCGAGCTCAGCAGAGGCTTGCAGTCGTCCTCCATGATGCCTCCGACTTTCTGCTACAGCTCCTCAGCGCTCATCACCTGACCAGGGAGATGTCGGTCATAAAATGTAATCAGAGTTGCCCATGGGAAGACTATAAAACAGGTTTACAGCGATCATGTATCTGTCAGTGAAGGCAAATATTTCTTCCTAATCTTTCTGATGTGTGAATGAATGTGTTTGTCTACCATTCCAGATAACAACTACTGCTCCCCACTCAGAATGTGGAAATCAATCAGGGAAATCCATAACAGTGAGTCATGTTTGTTTGTGTGTCTGCTGGTTTATCAGACTTGAGCAAGTTTCAGTCATTTCAAAGCGGAAAAAAAAATCAGACTTCATCAGGAAACTTGAAGAGTACATGTATGAGGTACTGATAGCACTCTCACTGAAAACATGGCTGCCAGCAGAGACAAAAGAAAACAAGATTATAGCCACTTAATGGAAGTTAAACCAATGTTGTGTTTCCATCATGGTACGGTTCGGTTTTGTACAGTTTGGAATGGTAAAGCCCTGGTTCAGGCTTGCGTTTCGAGTCAGAATAATGCCTTTGCTAAGTAGGTGGGGTGTGGGCTGTGCCTAATGGTCAAAATAGTGATATTTTCTTGTCGCCCAGTCAGTCTACCTACACCCTGACAGTAACATACCGTTTTACTCTGGTAAGGGTGGAGCTAGAGGTGGGAATTACAGGGTACCTCATGATACCGTACCATTAATATCACAATAGAAAGACACTGTGATAATACATATATTGTAAGACAATCATACAGTGATACATTGCGATATCTGTCTAACTGAAGAAAACAAATTGTATCATATTACACAAGGAAGGACAACAATATATCGCCAAATCAATATTTTGACCCAGCCCTGAGGCTGGTTATTTATAATGCAAAACAATACATACCGTACTGTACCAAACCAAACTATTCCACTCATTGGTAACACAGTCGCTTAAGTGTACAATATCTTATGAATATGTTCGTAAGAACTCCAAAAACTGAGGTCAACAAATGAACAGATTTGAGCTTACTGACAGAGGCAGCAGTGGATCAACAACTCCTGACTTAAATTGCAACCAAGAGCCAAACATTATCTAAGCTGGGGAAGTCTTGTGCAGAGACAAAACTTGCGAGAAGAGTGACCCTCACAGCAGCTTTCAATAAACTCTCTGGACAGAATCCAAGTTAAATGCACCTCCTGGACTTTCTTAAAAAATATTTAAAGAACTCAAAGCATGAGGGAAATGATCTGGAAATTATCTGTGGACTGATAAAGCCTAGTTCAAACCACGAGTTTTAAGCCAATTTTTCAGTCACAGTTTTCAGTTTGTGGTTTTATCCCTTTAATCTGATTTCTTTTTTTTTATGACCCTGGGTAAATGACAACAAAACTGTTCATTTGCCTGAAATCTAAGAACTGCATTTCATTTAATAATCAGTACTGTAAAAAACTGTATTGACACTTTGGTTGGAAATGCCTTTGCCTCAATGGAGCCCCAAAATTCCTTTTGCTCGGAGCCCAAAGTCCCCCCCCTTAAGGACGGCCCTGCTGATATCTGTTTATCTTTACTGTGACAGACATCACATACACACAAATGACACATCAACACAACAAACACAGGCCTGTACAAAGTTATAAACCCTGAAGACATAGAGTGTGTCAAATGTCCATATTTAAAACCACTGTAACTGCAGAATACTTAAAGGCACGCGCACACACAAACACAGACATGGAGAAATTCAGTCAGACTGCTGAGTCTGGAGTTTGGAGTCCAGCTACTTGCTGAAGTAAACATTTTTTCTCTTCCACTTTTGTTTCTTCCCTCTCATCTACATGACTTGACAAAGACTAACTCTGGCACTGCTGTCTACCTGATAAACAGCTGACTAACAGAGATTTCTCGTTTCTGGCGCACTTAATTGCTAGTTGCACAGCTAACAAACACATACAAACACTTAGTTGCCTAATTATTTCACCGTTACACAACAAAACAACTCTTACAGTGCTAGTTAGAAAGTTAAGCAACTCAAACAATGCTAACAACGTATCACACGGCTGCCTAACTAACTGAACTAACTCCAACTAACTCGTTGGATATGTACCAGCTAACATGTTAGACAACTAACTAGCTGTTAACCAGCTAACAAATACTTATACACTAAATGTACCTTGCTAGCTACCTTTTACACATCTTTTTACACAACTGTGCTCACTAACTCTCAACCAGCTAAGTAGGTGTTCCCAGCTAACCACAGATAACTAATTAGTTGGATAAAAGTTAGTTATGGTTTAATCTTATATAGTTTACTGTCTGTTATTCAGCCAGATTATTCCCAACTACCTGTTTAACTCTGCTATTTAGCTATCTGCCAACTACACAGTTAATAAACTCATGCTAGCAGCCTGTGAGACAGCTGAGTAAAGGTGCAAACCAACTAGCTTTACAGGGTGAACTACCTGATACACAGGTAGTTAACATTTCTACAAACTAATCACATCCAACAATCTAACCCACTGTTACTCGCCTAACTAGACGTTAACCTGCCAACCGTGAAACTGCTAATTTCAGTTACCCACATAACTAGATATTTTAGTTAACGCAGTCTTACGTGGCTAACTCACCTAACTAGCTGATGACCAGTCAACTCAATTTTACAACTGCTGTCAACCAGCTAAGTAACTGTACCCAGCATACCCTGTTGCTATCTATTAAGCTAGTTCGTTGCATAAAAGTTATTTAGCTGACTTTTACACAGTAAAATGTTACTCAGCAAAAAAATCCGTTACCCAGGTAACTCGTACCTTGACATCTACCCGTTGAACGGTTAACTGTACTCTACTAACTAGCTATCAACCAACTACGCAGTTAACAAATTCTTTACACGGTGTACTACCTGATAAACAGTTTAACATTTCTACAAACTAATCACACACAGCTAACTCGCTGTACCCATCTAACCACCTGTTACCCAGCTAACTGTGACCCACGTAACTTCAACGAGAGAAAACGTTCACTTACCCACTTAACTAGCTTTTCCCCCAGCTAAGTCATACACAGATAACTTTGTTACCCGCCTAACTAAGTAGACGTTAACCAGTAGTCATTACCCAGCTAAATCTCTGTTACCCACATAACTAGCTGTCACTGTAGTTAACGCAGCCTTACATGGCTAACTGGTGAGTCAACTCAATTTTACACAGCTAATTAAGTGTGACCTAATTAAATACGTTACCGCACTAACTAGCTTAATCCCTCTCTCTCTCGCGCGCGCACACACCCACACACACACACACACACACTAGTTGTTAGTCCACCTCTGTAACGTCCGCAGCGGATCCTTCCTTGCCGCTGTCCTCAGCTCATTTCAGGTCGCCGTGTCAGCAGATGTTGTAAATGTCAGTCACCAGTAAACAGCCGCCGCGAACAACAACAGACAACAACGGACACGTTATGACGTCAGCAGCCGCTGCCGTTCGGCATAATGGCCGCTCAGTGATCCTGACGGCGGACAATACGGTGTGACCAGAGAGAGTTGTTTCTGTTGGTAAAATGAGACGTTTCCTTTTACTACTGCCTGCCTCTCTGTCTGTGTATGTGTGGGGCGCGCGTGCGTGTGAACGCAGTGTGTGTGTGTTGCGCTCTTCTTCCCCACGTTTACACCCAAACACGTCGTTCCGCAGCTTTACCGCCACCTACTGAGCAGGAGTGAGAAGTTCCGGTGTTACCTCTTTTGTGGGGACCTTTACTCATGCAAACACAAAAATGTTCCTGTGTTGTTAAATCATCAGAATTGAGGATGTGTTATATTAGGGGTGTAAAAAGTACGGCCCGCGGGCCAGAACCGGCCCACTGGAGGGTCCAATCCGACCCACAGGATAAATTTGTGAAGAAAAAAATAGTATAGAAAATAATATTATATAATATAGATCCACTGTGATCTGTGCGTTGTAATGCACATGGGTAAATGGTAAACATAGGCATAATATTGTTGAATTTGCGCATAATGTGTTTTGTTAAAAGATAATTTATTAAAGAGGACAATCATTAGAAAATCAAATGTCTGATGTTTTTTGGTGTTTCCTGATGTTTGGTGTTTTGTTTTTTTTTTTATTGGTTTTATGTTTGTTTTTGTGTTTATACATAGGTGTGTGTGAGTAAGAGAAAGAGTATGTGTGAGTGTATATATATGTATATATATTATGCATATGTATGCACTATGTATGTAGGTATGTATGTTTCTTATGCATGTCTATGCATATGTACAGACCCTTTCCAAAAAATTAGAATATCATGGAAAAGTTTATTTATTTCTATAATTCCATTCAAAAAGTTAAACTTTCATAGATTATAGATTCAGGGCCCACAATTTAAGCTATTTCAAGTATGTATTTGTACATACTTGAAATAGCACATAATTTGGGCTTCCAGCTGGTAAAACCCACGAAAACAGGAATTCAAAAAATTAGAATACTTGAATTCCTGTTTTCGTGGGTTTTACCAGCTGGAAGCCCAAATTATGTGCTATTTCAAGTATGTACAAATACATACTTGAAATAGCTTAAATTGTGGGCCCTGAATCTATAATCTATGAAAGTTTAACTTTTTGAATGGAATTATAGAAATAAATAAACTTTTCCATGATATTCTAATTTTTTGGAAAGGGTCTGTATGTATATATAGCCCATTTCATCTGCTGCACGGATGTACTGTATATATGTGTACATAAGTACAATCAACAGTGTTTTACGTTTTGTCTATCTTTTAGTATGTTTTAGTAGTTTATCTTATTCTTCTCTAATGTACAGCACTTTGCCTCAGCTGTTGTTGTTTTTAAAGTGCTTTATAAATAAAGTTGGATTGGATTGGATTGGATTTCCTCGTGTTCTCCCCGTATCTAAACATCACTAAAGTGTCACAATAAACACTTCAGCCACTTCTGAGAAAGAAGGGCTTCTCTGTTTACCTGCGCTCGAGCAAGCGGTTTTGAAAAGTCGAGTTTAGTCGCGTAACTAGCACTTTTGTCGTGCAACGAACCCTCGCCCAACAGCTGCTCCTGGTCATGAGTGTGAACATTCAACCTGAAGAAGAAGAACCGCGGAGCAGTCAGTCAGTTGGTAGCTGGCCAATCACAAGAGACTCAGTGTTCTGGGGGGCGGGCATTAGCTCAGAAACAGAGTGCCTGTTCAGAGGCTGGCAGAGAGCAGCAATAATCTGGCTTAATCTGAAGAGACCAGGAGGTTTTTGACCATAAATATTAATTAATTTATCAAAGTAGACATCAGTAATCTCAATTTTTGGTTCAAAAATACCATTCTATGTGACCTTTAAGTGTATAACAAGGGGGGGGAAATTTTAACTTCTTGTTTCTTATAAGTTATTATGCTATTATTTTACTGGTCCGGCTCACCTGAGATCCAATTATTCTGTATGTGACCCCGGAATTAAAAAGCTTGACACCCCTGTGTTAAATGATCATAGGTTCATAAATATGTCCTCTATATTTCCAATTTGAGTCCCTGTCCTCTAAATTGACCCCAAGTGGCATTAAAAAATCTCTGTCAAATTAAATATCCGGATCATCTGCAGCCAAAAAAATTTATTAAAAGGTCTGGTGTAATTTTTTTTTTTTTTTGCCCCTTTTGTAGAAATTGAAGATAAAATCATTATACTTAATTTTTATGAGTTGCTGTCGGTCTTTTATATTGATATCTGGAGCTGGGTCAGCTCAACAGAGGACAACATTTTAGCCTACAATGGACAAAGTAAATATCTTTTGATTTTTGATGCTAACTGGAGGCTACGTAGGTTCTCCAACACATTGGGAACAGGGATATTCAGCTGCGCCATGCACCTTAAATGTAACAATAACTATTATTTATATTAAAGTAATAGACTTTTCCATGGCAGCCATTTTGTGTGGTGCTTGGGTAGAATCTTGATTAATGTGATTAATATTTTACATCAATGTGACAGCTATGAAAAAGGTCTACTAATAATAGAGTGAATGAGGTCGAAATACACAAACAATATAACACTCATTCATGCTAGCATGTTAACACAAACCACCAGAGGCTAATTTTAAAGGCTAACCCCAGTAGAACAAGATTACGCCAATGATAGGTCAGTCAGGTCAGGTTTCACGAATCCTGCAAGGTGAATCCCACAAAAACACAAAATCAGAAATATTTAAAATAGTTCATGTATTTTAACCTCAACTGAAACCTTTGCTTGACGTGACGTTTGCTTGACAAAACCGCGCGCGCTGAAATAGCAAACAAATTAAAGCACTGATAATTCTGGAAAACATTTAATGAAAATCATAAAGAGAAAGATGACCAATACAGCCAATAAACATACAATAGTTTTCATTTTCCAAGTTCTTTTCCAGCAACAATCGGCACAAGTTTTCCAAACAACTTTGACCTCTCAAAGACGACACTGATGTTAGCTGTTTGCTACATGAGAAATTATCCCAACACAGAAACATTTGAAGAAATAAGAGTACAAAATTGTCATTAGATTGTCTACAGATCTTTTAGACCTTTGTCACAAAGACAGTGTAACTGTAAATAAACATTTTTTTATTTTCTTAAAAGTAAAAACCTCCTCATGGCCGACTTCTTCTTTAGATTGAGACACGCTTTGCGTTGCCTTTTGTCATAATCGTTTCTTTGTCTGAGGAGGCTGCGACTGATATTTACAGTTAGACTTCACCGTTTGTGATCAGGTAAAGTGAACGCAAACTACTGTGCACTCCACGTCTTGTCTTTAGTTAGAAATTTCTAGCTGACACGTTGCAATAGCAACCTCCAAGAGTTCCAGTGATGGAGTTCAGAAAATAAACAGGGAAGAACATGAACAATGCTTCAACTTTCTTTGCGGGAATCAAAATGCCACTTCCCAACTCTCAGCATCAAAATCAGACCAAGGTTTTGCAGATTTATGCATCGGAAACTTGGAGGGCTGTTGCATTTTAACAAGTAGAAAGTTGGAATTTCCAAATTTTCCGACATCTTTGGGAAGCAGCGCTATTTGAGAACAGCTGTCGGACATCAATTGTCTCTTCTTTTTTTTTTTTTCTACTTTTGATAGTTCCTCTTTGCATGCATTCAGCTGGGGTCCACAAAAGCACCTTTATATAATGTAACATAGCACCATTTTTTCATATAGTTTCCTATTGTACCGGGACCCAACCATTAGCATGCATACGCTCTAAAAACAGTTTTTCTTGGTTACCATTTCTAAATGTAGCATCGTTTCAAACGTTACAAGGCAAGTAATGAATATTCATACAGTACTTTACATGTAGAAGATGAACTGATACAGTACACACTGAAGAAAGTGCTAGAGTACAAAACTTCCTTGTTTTTTTTTTTTTAAATCTTAACTCTACAGGACTATAGGACACACCAATGTATTACATTACATTTATTTAAATATACACCTTTTTCACATTTGTCGTTATTCACTTCAGTTCATTTGTTAAATGATTACCCAGCGTAAACATCTTCATATTTCGCACTTCAGAACTCAAAAGAGAAACAAAACAACAGACCGTAATGTCTTCTTCGTTATGCATACATTCACATCACTCTACCTGCACAAGCACGGACACACACGGACACTTTTTTCAAGGTGAGTCCCGACTCTTTTCTTCGAGCTGTTCCACAATTTTCGTTGCGCGTGAGACCATGTCAACATTCCTATAGAGACCAGAATTCTCCGACCACTGCACTCCCTCTTTTCAGAGAAAATAAAGCACATGAATCAAAATAAGCAGTCAACGGTCACCTTCACGCTGTAAAGGTGCTTTAAGGCGTCAGGGTTGGAAACATTAGATCTTTGTTAACAGTTCATCAAGTTGTTCATCCGCGTCCAACATCCTGTAGCCCTCCTCCTGTAGCTTTCTATAGGCTGTGTTGTTGAAATATGATGTCAGGGGGGTCATGCGAGCAGTGACTCTATATGTGTGTCTCTTTTAAAGGAACAACCCAAAGACCTGGAAAATCACAACCGCCGTTTGTTTGCACTTTCCCTGAAGGACAAGGACGGGCAGCCGTGGTCAGTCTTTGGCTGAATACACTGCTTCTTGTTGTGCTTTCATACTCCAGTGATTCAGCGCCACCTTGGCTGTAATATGAGTTTAAAAAGTAAACGGTGTGTAGATGGATATCTTAAAAGGCGTAGTTCAAAATTTGAAGTGTGGTTGTATGAGGTACAACATATGATGTAGCAGTTCAAAAGGTCAAACCAAGTATTTTTTTGGTTCCTTTCAGGTTCCAAACCTATTCACATTTAAAGGAGAATTACGTTTTTGGGCCTTATGTTTATAAATGTGGGTGTATACACTACCAGTCAAAAGTTTGGACACACCTTCTCATTTAATGTGGTCCAAAGGTGTGTCGAAACCGTTTGTGTTTTGTACCATTTACACTTTGGACACTGGCTGCAGTGTAGTCTCTATGGGGCAATCGTGCAAGGGTTATGTGATTATTGACAGCTAATCACAAAACAAATTGTTATTGTAAGACACTGGCAACATGAAAGATGTGGAATTCCCCTTTAATGTGAACACACCAGCTGAGTAAAAACTGTGCCAAAGCTCTCAATAAAACCACCAGCAGGGACACGAAAAACTGATTTTAGCCATTTAACAAAAGGCATATTCAGATCAAACCTGTGCCACCATAAGTCTACAATATCTTAGGAATTTGTTTGACGCCTTATCTCACCGTTTGTCTTTTTCTGTCTGGAAATGGGCCATGTAAGATATTGTAGACTTAAGCTAAAGTAAATTTTATCAGGTGAGCCTTTTGTTATGTGGCTTAAACCTCTTAATCCCGCCGTTCCTGCTTGCATCAATGTTTTCACTCCGAGAAAGCACGCACAGCTCTGATTATAATATGTTAATGAATGGTCTTATTTCTTCAAATAGTTAGATGACAACAATTTATTACTATATCAGCTGTGAATATCCTGCACTTCTGATTTGTCTATAATATAATATTGATAGGCGTCCAAGAGAGAATATTATACAAATTTGAAGGGGTAGGATTAAATAAATTCTTACTTCTTCCTACCCCCTTTCCAATCGGAGTGAGACGAACATGAAAATTGTTTCTTTTTTAGGCTTTTGTATGCATTGCCTGTTTGAAATAAACACATTTTAAAAAAAAAATAATAATAATAATTACATGTCAGTACCTCATACAAACACCCTTAAAACCCCCGAACTATCCCGTTAAAGTGCCACGTATTGATCAGCCTGACCGAGTCATCAGTCACCAATTTGATCCCAGTATCTAAAATCACTGTGACCACAATGTGACAACAGCTGCTGCTCTTTTAAAACCACCATCGAATCAAAGTCCACAGAGGGTGAGAGCATGAGACTGAAACTGCACTTCTCCATCCAGTTTCCATTCATTGAGAGTCTCACAAATAACCTGTAATAATTTATTTCACCGGACTACACTTTCTGAATCATTTACTATAGAAATAACTTGGAAAGACATTGATAATTTGGTATTATTTTAGGGGAAAAGTGAAAAAAAAAATAAAAATAAATAACAATTGTCCAGACATACTTAAGTAATCGTGAGTGCACCAGACAGTGAGCGCAGAACAGAGAAAGAATAAAAAGATTGAATCAGGAAGTGTGTGCATCTCTGGTTATTCCACAACTTCATCGTCTATAATAGTCTTAAGATTCTTGTTTTTCACCTTAAACGCTCTCCTCATAAATGTATCCTGTCGCCTTCTAAGAGTTTAAAGCTTATTTTTCACTTTAATTTCCGCAGTTATATCGCAAATCACAGTTGCTTTGGTCAGGACGACTGTGGCGTTTAACTTTTATAAAATCTATTAGCATTAGTGAGATTTCTAGCGCAGTAGCATTTTCGCAAAGTGTGTTCTATTCAGCTCATAAGCTCGCTGTAGAGTCAGTCCTATTAATAAATCTTTAGACAGCGAGAGGAAGGAGGGAAATAGAGGTTTCTAACACAACTTTAGATCGCCAACACATCTGACCGTGATTATTCCACATGCTTATGCACTAACGCTGATAAAATTGCCAACTCCAGATTGCTGCGTCAGTGAGAATCCGACACAAAACACTGACCGTGACCATAGTTGTGAAGTACAGGTCAGATTCTTAACGTATGGATCTAAGATTGTCACGTGGTCGGAAAAGTCCATTTATGTCAACTGATGAAGAAAAAAAAAACATCAGAAGTGCAGATTTTATTTAAAGTGCTTTTTTTTTTCCTGGAAATATTTGGGATTTCAAGAAGAATAAATATCACGTCTTAATATTGTAGACTTTACGTCTGGAGCCATCAATACTGAATCTGATTAATGCGGATAATTTGTTAAATATTCTAATTCCACTCATTTTAAAGTAATTTGTGCTTTGAATTATCCATCTTTTTATATGTACATTTTGAAAAATCTATAAGAAAATAAGACAAGTAATCTCAGGTGCTTCACCTGCCAGTACAACAAACACTCCAACGGTTCTGTGCTTTTCACGCACCTAAACACATCACAGTCCAACTTTCTTTTATATGACAACTTTTAGATTTTTTTTTTCAACTTTTATACATTTTTTGCAGGAAAAAAAATATGAAATTTACACCTCAACTACACTAAACAGTTCTCTGAAAAGTTACGCTCAGACAATGAGCCTGGTTCTACTGTTCTACAACGTGTTCAAATTCATTAAGGTGGGCAATAAAGTGAATACTTTTAACTTTAACACTCAAAGCTTTATAGCATTGGTTGCTTTAATAAAGTCCATCATGAATTACAGCTGTAAACCAAATGTTTTATATTTCTGTGAGCAGCCCATCCGTTTGTTGTTGTTGTTAAACACAAGGGCCAGAGATATAATTGCTGTTAACTGCTCGCATTACGGCTGCCGCGCTTATCACGCAAACACACATCTACAAGATGCAATATTCACGTGAACTGTAGGGGGCGTCTGTCTGCCAGTCTGTCGTTTAAGGGCTTCGCGACTCACTAACCTTCTACAGCAGTGTTGTTTCCTGTATATGAACCCACAAAAGTTGGAAGTCTATATGGTCTGAGTTGGTGTGCCCCCTACTGGAGTACTAGAGTAACAAATGCGTGAACATCTCGGCTCATGACGCAGGAGGTACGTCTCTGGGCTAATGCCATCTCTCCAAATTTAGTTAAAATCATAACTAAATTTTACCTTGAGCTGCCTGTAACTGTAATGCTGCAAACCTATAGAGGCCTATAGATATGAGTAAGGGGTATAAACAACTTTATGTGACAAGGACATGATGTTTCACGCTTCCATTAACACCAAACAAATCATATGCCCACACAGTAGGGTGTAGATTTTAGAGCGACTGGCCTAACTGTCAAACAAGAACGTTGTGTCTCATTCCAGTTACTTTTTTAAGAAGTAGTTGTTAAAATATAATTCTTAAAGTTTCAAGTATCAATAAGAGTTTTCAAGGCATCACTACGGAGGCAGATTACATGGTGAAGACAGAAATGTCTGACATTTTATTAACTTTCAAATTTTTTATTTTTTTATTTTTACTCAAACGTCGTACCTCGACACGCCACAAAAAGACAAATCTTTGAATCCTTTTAATCTATGGTTCTCAAATTGTGGTACCACCAGTGGTACGTTGAGCTTCCTCTGGTGGTACAAGAGTGCGTAGAAAATTAAAATAACAAAATAAGTTAAATAATAATGATTAGAGTCACCTTTTCTCTCGCGCCATCTTAATCTAATTTCTCTATACCAGTGTGTGAAGTATATATGAGGAAGAGGAGGATGATGAGAGAGCAGATTATCTTATTAGGAATAAATCTGCCTCCTGTGAAAAGTCCATGACTGTATTTTAACGTTGGCGATAATGGCATTGCTTCAAGAGCTCAGTATTTTCTGAGGTATAAAAAGTTTGAGAACCACTGCTGAGAAAACTCCTCTTTGGTGGATAACTCTCACTCTGAAAAATGACAAGAGCCAAACCACATAGCTACAAACAAAGATGGACAAAATGTGTGATCGCCCCCTAGTGGCTGGCTGCAGTATAAGTCGTAACTTCCGCTTCTGCCGTTGTAGGTAGCTGTTGTCACACTGAACTTTATTTACATGTGTTTTTGACCAGTTTGGTTGCAGTTAGTTATTAGATGATAGAAAAACCTAAGTAATAATTCAATAATATACAGTATGTCACAACACAATTTTTTAATATACTCACTGTGAAAACATATAATCGAAATTAAATGCTTTGCCTCAGTTTTGAGAGACCCCCCCCCCCCTTAAGAAGACTTAGTTTTCAGTCAGTCAAGTTTTTAAAATCAAATCAAATAAAATAATATTCTGAAAATGTTCTATTTTTAACATTTTTTCCATGCCGCCCAGCTCTAATGAGACGTCAGGAGGTATATATATATATTAACCTGGACTCCACTCTATGATCACTTCTGCACAGACTCCAAATAATGTCGACCAACAAAATGGCTGCCCCAGCATCTTCATCTTTGCACGGAGTGAGAAAGAAGAGACGTGTCACCCATTTTTATTTACAGTCACCGGCCTTGACGTGCTGTTTATGATGGATGTGCTTCACTTGCACTAAACCGTCAGCTGCCACCTGGAGAATCTGTCCTCTGTCTGCGTGGAGTCTGCAGCAGCGCAGAGAACGGAGGAGGACGACGACCACCGCCATCCCATCACCGCTGCTGCTGCACGTCATCACATCCTCCACACAGAACGCACGCACAATGCTTTTACTTGGGGCGAAATCGGTGAATAAACGCCTGAAACCTCCATTATCTACAGCAAACACAGTTAACCATCAGAACAATGAGGTCTGTGTGTGCACGGCAGCAGCCGCCGTCCTATCCCTGTCACTAAACTCTGTCTTTTTGTGGTTAAAATAAAAAGTCTTCAAGTCAATTTTCATGTGTCTGAGGCTCCAGTTTGAATGTTAAACATTCCCGTGTGTGGTCTAAGTGCCTGTGCTGGAAGAGGAAAAAGAGATAAAAAAGTGTATTGATTGCACTGGCTCGTACGTTATTTTTGATTTGTCTTTTGTTTTTGTTAAAACTGTTAAAAACGACACACAGGGCCGTGTTGATAACAAATCGGAACGTCAAAACTACTTTTATCTGCATGTCCTGCTTCGGGGCTGGACGGGTGAGCAGCAAATCACAAAGCGCGTTTCCACTGCACGCACAGCAGGGGGCGCTGCACCTGCTCGACACTGCACTGAGGGGAAACTTGTGTCAATAAATATTGATGTAAAAAGCTTTCATTCATCTTTGACAAACTCTTGATTTAAAAACCTACACCTATTGTTTGTGTGTACCTGTTCTTCTATCTGTGTGGGGACCGTGATATAGACCCCACTGTGGGAAGACATTTTAACCAGTACTTATACCTTTGCGGGGACCTTAATATAACCTAGTTGATTGAGGACATTTTGGAAATGTGGGGACATTTTTGGGTGGTCCTCCACATTGAGGCACAAGTCCGTATGTCAATTTTTACTTGTATCTTTGTGGGGACCTTTTGTTGATTGAGGACATTTTAGGTGGGGCTCACATTCTCAAAATGTCTCTTTAAGGGTTGACAATACTGGGTTATACACTGTATACGCCAAAATGGACATTTTGGGAAACAGATTTGACATTTTGATTGGTTGTTACTTTTCAATGGGCTGTTTGAGAGTTAAGATAGAAGTACAAGATTGTTTTATGTTGTGCGTGGCAACTGCATTGATTTGGACAACCACAAAAGGAAAATAAACATCAATAGCATGACGTGTCTACTGCTTTCTACTTAACGCTGCCCCCTGGTGCCATGTGCCCACCGCACCAGTGTCTCCAGTCCTGACACTCCCACTAAATCTTGCTCCTCATAGCTTAGCTACCATTTCAACTAAAGTGAACTGCAGGCAACACGTTATGTTTCCTGCTTTGAGCTTGCTGGCCAGCAGGGGGAGCAGGAGGTAAACAAGTGATCTGCACATTGCACGTTGTCCTGGTAATTTTTCCTTTACTTGCTTTTTAAATATAAATATTAATAAAACTTTATCAGTACCTTTCTTTACAATTTCGTAATTTGTACTTTTCATAGAAACTAAAGTGTCGCTGCGTCATCTTTTACTGTCGCTGATGACTGACGGAGGTTGTTTCTTTTCAACTTGCTTTAAGGGAAGATTATTAAAGTGGTCTCCCACATTCCTAAAATCCCACTATCACCTTTCAAAGTCACTTAACATCAAAAGCGGAGTACAGCAGAAAACAAAAACCTCAGGATATCACCTGAATGATCCGGATCTTCTCCCGCTGTTGTGAACGCATCTGACCCAGATCAATAAATCACCTGCTGTGATCTTCATATGTGCAGGGTTAATGTCTGAAAATGTTTAAATCCGTGATCACACTTTACGACTTTCAGAATCGTGTATTATATTTCACACTTAGCAACGTAGTGATGTTCTGCGTTGCGAACCTGTTGCTGTACGTTGCTTGCGCTGCGTGCAGCAGAAGTTAGAAACGTTCAACTTTGGAGATCAGACCACGTTTATGTGCTTCATCGTGGTCATTCTACTCAAGTTCTGTCAGAAACTATACAGAACTTCTTCTTCTTCTTCTTCCTCCCAAACCTACTGAGTTAACGTTTCACTTCTCACCCACGCACCAGCACCAGGTGTCGGACACGCAAATCGGCATTAGCAGCATATTTAGCTGAGACTTACCAAACTCATTGGTAAAAAATGATTGTGTGTATATACTCTGACTGTCTTTGAATACTTTGCTATTAGCAACAGCTAATGTTGTACCAATTGGAAGGTGACAAGGGCTCGTCTGTGGTATCATCTGGCTGAAAATCATAAAGTGTGAAAAAGGCTTAAACAAATGCATTTACATTGATGGTTCCACTCAGGGCCCCTAAATATTCGTGGACCGGCCCTGGTCAAGAGGCTAAATTGAGATGAATGAATGAATGAATGCATGAATGCATGAATGCATGAATGCATGAATGAATGAATGAATGAATGGGTTCTTGGCAGGTTCGGGTCAGTGGTTACCAGCCCTTGGTGGTCACTGGGACAGAGACATGGCGGGGCTTCATGTCCTCCTCAGTCCTCTTGCTCGTCGCTGTCCCGCCGCGCGTCTGTCCTCTTCTCTTTGTGACACGTGAAAATCCGCCGCATCTCCTCCTCGTACCTAATGAAGTTCTCTCCGAACCGGGCCCAGGCCTTCAGCGGCACCGTGATGGTGTTCCGGTACGGCTGCCGCACTTCGCTGATCTTCAGGAAGACGCCGTAGCGGTTGGAGCCCACGTCGAAGTAGAACCTCTTGTTGTCCACGCGGAAGGACGCGGCCTCGGGAAGCTCGGGGCTGTCGTTGTCGCCGCCGTGGTTCCGAGACCCGGTTCGGCCGCGCTCGTCGCCGCCGTCGTCGTCGCCGTAGTCCTCTATGAGCTGCGACAGCGCGTCCCGGAACTCGATGAGCCCCTGCGCGGGCAGCACGATGGTCTGTTCGATGCCCTGACCGTAGTAGCCCATGGTTCCGTGGCCCTTGCTGACGGTCTGCCGGATGCGCAGGAAGCGTCCGCGCTGGTTCTCCTTCAGGTCCAGGAAGTACTTTCTGTTGTCGCGCTCAATGAACTCGCTCTTGAGGACGCGGTGCGCGTGGTCGTCGGACGCGGCAGAGCCGGTGGGCGACAGCGCGGCAGCGCTCTGCTGCTCCTGCGCTCTCCGGTGCGCGCGGCCCTGGCCGTTGCCGCTGTGATCCTCGGGCTGCGGCTGCGGCGCCAAACCGCCGCGCAGCCCGATCCGGGCGTAATAATCTATAAAGTCTCCCAGGCAGTAGCGCAGCGCGGGCGCCATCGCCATGGACAGCGTCAGCTTGCTCTTCCGGATGTTGTCGTGGCGGCCTCTGCCGATCCACACCTCCGCGATTTTAAGGAAGCGGCCGCGGACGCTCTGCTTCACGTCCAGGTAGAAGCGTTTCTTCTGGATGTCGACGCGTTTGGAGGCCAGTTCCTGGATGTCTGCGCCCTGCTGCTGCTGCGCCGCTGATGCCGCTGATGCCGCGCTCTGCACATACTGCTGCTGCGGCGGCGGCGGCGGCGGCGGCGGCGGCTGCGGCGGGTACGCGGCTCTGTGCAGCGGCTCTGCTGCCGCCTTCCCCCGGCCTCTCTCCATCCCTCTGCAGCATCCATCAGCCATCATGATCACAGCTCAGGACAAAGCGCTTCCCCCATCCCACAGAGCCACTTCTTCACACAACACACTCACTCACTCACACACACACACACTCACTCACAAGTTATCCAGATGACCTGAAAATGGCAGCCGGTGTGGAGTCATCAGCTGATCGGTGTCCCCAGGAAAAGGTCAGACTCAGTCATTTCTCTGGAAACTTCCAGCAGCAGCAGCAGGTTCTTTCTTCACCGACACACTGATCATCATCATCCCCGGTACAGAGAGAGCAGGGAGCGGGGAGGCAGCAGCAGCAGCAGACCTGAGCAGCAGCAGGAGGAGGAGGAGGAGGATGAGGAGGAGGAGGAGGAGGAGGCGGCGTCCGATACTACATGAACCCATTGAACCCATCCACCCCCCCTCCCTGTCCTGAGAAAACCTCTGTTAAAGAGACAGGAGGAGGAGGAGCAGGACTCTTCATCACATCTGCAGATCCACGCTCACTGACATTATTATTATTATTATTATTATGAAAATCATTATAATATTATACACGGATTAAATGCATCATAATAAATACTGTATATATATGAGTCTCGTTGTTATAACAGACAGTTTTATGTAATTTGGTTTTTAAATCTACATATTTATTAATTTTATTATTTATATTTTTAATTCATCTTTACTCACAACCTGTGCAGGACAGACAGGCACGCCCACTGAAAACATGGCTGCCAGACACCAGGACAACTGATTTTAGCCGCGTAATTAAATCCACATCATATTAAAAACACAGCGAATTCACTGCTGTATCTATTAAACAACAAGGAACTGAAGATTGTATGTGTGCCATGCTGCTGCGCCAAACTCCATAGTGAAAAATCAGCATTTTTAGCTCACAGGGACACAGGAGAAGCTGCTCGACTGCTGCTTCTTCTGCCTAACTTTGTGTCACCGAGGTGAATGTGAAAGGAGGATTTCAAACACCGAAGTCACAAGATAACACATTTGAACTTACTGATGGAGGCAGCTGTGGATCAACTACTCCTGTGTGCTGTGGTGTAAAATCACAGATTTCCTCTATGGGATTTGGTGTCGGGGGGAGCGTGAATGTTTACAAAGCATCACAAACTTTGGTTTCCTGTTGGAAAAAAGCTGTTAAACAGTGGCACAAAAGCAGTGAGCATATACTCTTAATCTATTCAAGACTTCAAATCAGATTAATGACTCTAAAGCTGGAGATGTAACTGACATTTTGTTTTGTTTTTTTTTAACCTCCCGCAATATTAACTTTGATTTGTACTATCACATAGATTTATGCATTTACTGGAGATGGTGCAAATCTTGTTTTATTTTTACATCACACAGTGTTAATGTAGAATTAAAATATAAAGTCAGCAACAGAGAGTGCGAGGAAAACCAAAGCAGCAGACGTCAGCAAAAACATTTATTTCATATTGATGATTACGGACAGGAGCCGATAAATACTTGACCTGTGACTTTTACATGTTAAAGGTGTCTCCGCTGCCTCGTGTCTCATCGTCATTTCACAATACACTCAGGGAAGCTCAAGGTTTGAAGAAGAATTCAAAGTGTTTTTGCCTATTAATGCCTCATCCACATATGGATAATGTCCTTATCTGACATTTAAAAAGAATGAGAATAAAGTCCATCATTCACACTGAAATGTAAAAAAAAAAAAACCCAGCATATGATAAAACTGTTAAGACATGACGGCCAGTCAGGAGGCAAAGGAACGTGTCATGTCTGTACGACTCCACGTCGACCATCATCAGTCTTATTGTGTGTTCCAGTTCTAGTCGGAACTCAGAATATCCAACTCGGAAAGTCGGAGCAACCTCAGAACGTAGGATCCCGATTTTTATACGTTGCTGTTCGTGTATGCAAAATACGGTGCAAAGCATTACTGACTGGTTTTGCAAACAAAGGCCAACAGCAGCTAGCTACATTAGCATCCATGTTTTTTTTTCTCCCTCGTCTTATCAGCCAAAATGAGGTAAACTCGGAGGTGATGTCACAGTCCCGGTTCCCACTTCCGATATAACGGAACGCACCGATATTTTTTAATCAGGAAAATATAAGAATAAAAAAGCTTCATGTATGTTAAAAATAATATAAAAAAAAATCTGGATAATTTTCCAAGCTCTGCTCCCAACACGAAATGTTTATAGACAGATTATGAAATTTCCTTGACCCACAGTTGAAGTTTTGAAAAAACACGTGTGCTGCTTCACCGTGTTCGGTCTTCAGCTTCACAACGTCCAAAGACCTCATCTGATAATATCGTGAAACTATTGATTATGGCCACTTTGATCAGTGTGCGTTATCTTCAAAGAACTCCTCAACACTATTTAATCTTCAATATCAGAGCTGCAATTAATTTGCAATTAATCTGATGATTATTTTCTCAATTAAACATTTGGTCCATAAAATGTTACGGACTAAACAAGTACACGATTAATCGTGAAAATAATCGACAGATTCGTCGATTATGAAAAAGTAAGATGTGGCCCAATTGGCTGTTTTGTTGTTTTGTCTTCTTTTATCTTAGAATTTGTCCACACGGGTGACAAAATCCCTGCCACCCTCGCTCATGTTCAGGTCACATGACGTTAAAAGTGCACATGTCTTTCCAGGCTGATTATTGTGATGCATTTCTGTGATATTTAGAGATTTAGGATCATATCCTTCTCTGTTTTATCTTCAAACGACATCATGTGATTTTGAGTATCAGACTGACAATCGTATCAACGCATCGCTCACTGTTACAAACGTCACATGTCAGTGACTCACTTTGTTTAGAGGCAGTTTAACACGTTATTTTTTTTTTTTTTTTAACCGAACATGCGGCGATGTTTCATCAGCAAAACATGTCTTACATTCATGTGAAATATATATATGTACATGAACATATGTCAGCTAATTACATATCGTGCTATAGCACCTCCACAGGAGGGCGCCACAGCAGCTCACACCAGCAGACAGTAGGGAATGTATCCTGTGTCTTGTGCCGTACAGCAGGAAGCGTCCACATACATGTGTACAGTATGTCGATAAAGTTGTTAAAGCTAATGACCTACGAGCGAGTATTTTACAGTTCTGTCTCTCACGCACACGTGCTCTCACTGTGGCCTGTAGCCTCCCAGCTGAGGCATGTAGCTGGACAGTGGCACCGGCTGCGGCCACTCGACGGCCTGCTCGTCGGCGGGCGTCTGCTCGGCGTCCTCCTCTAGTGGACAGAAGGACAGCGTCTCCAGCTCCTCTGGCTGCTCCGCCTCCAGCAGCTGGTTGAAGCTGTCCTGGTTCGCTGCTGCATTTCGGAAGAAACACTGTCGGCTGCCGTCCTGCACCAACACGTCTGGGTTCTCCTCAGAGTCCAGCAGGGGCTGCGTGGACTCCGACCGCGAGAACACGGCCTGCGATGGCGGCTGAGAGCTCGGGGTCTGGCCCTTGTAACCACTAGAGGCCACCACTGAGGAGTACTGCACGGTGCTGGCCGTGGTGTCCACCATGTCTCCGCCCTCGTCGCTGTCGGACACGCTCTGGCGAGGCGAGGACATGCAGGAGGAGCCACCGATGCCGCTGCTGTGCTCCTCCGACAGGTACTTGTCTTTCTTCAGAGGAAGGACGGCCTTGTCCTCCTCAAACACGCTCTTCCCATCGTCCACGTCGAGCACGCTGATGCCAGACAAACAGTTCTCCTTTGGTGTCTCTGCCTGTAGAGGGCGACAAAACTTTATTATTTCAAATAAACTCATCGCGTCAATGTCAGAGCCAAGGATAAAGGGATGGTTCAGGTTTTCAGAAGTGTGACTGTGTGAGGTACTGAGATACCAGCCTGAGACAGGGAGGCGCTTCCTCACTGAAAACATGGCTGCCAACAGAAATTCCAACTTAGGAATATATTTTTCTCTTTGTCTCACAATTAGACAGCCGCTTTCACAACAAAACTGATGTCTGGAGAGACATTACTCTCACACACCAAAGTCCACAGAGAAAATCACAGATTTTAGCTCACAGGGACACAGGAGCTGCAAGTCTACGGCTGTGTGATTATTGATTTTGTGTTTTTAGGGTAAACATGCCCGGGTTCACAACCCAGTTGGAACAAGGGGGCCTTCTGCAAGGAGTTTGCATGTTCTCCCCGTGGTGCGTGGGTTCTCACCGGGTACTCCGGCTTCCTCCCACAGTCCAAAAACATGCAGATTTGGGGATTAGGTTAATTGGAACAGAGAAAATCACAGATTTTAGCTCACAGGGACACAGGAGCTGCAGGTCTACGGCTGTGTGATTATTGATTTTGTGTTTTTAGGGTAAACATGCCCGGGTTCACAACCCAGTTGGAACAAGGGGGCCTTCTGCAAGGAGTTTGCATGTTCTCCCCGTGGTGCGTGGGTTCTCACCGGGTACTCCGGCTTCCTCCCACAGTCCAAAAACATGCAGATTTGGGGATTAGGTTAATTGGACACTCGAAATTGCCCGTAGGTGTGAATGTGAGAGTGAATGTTGTCTGTCTCTACGTGGCCCTGTAATGGACTGGCGACCTGTCCAGGGTGTACCCTGCCTCTCGCCCTATGTCAGCTGGAGTTAGGCACCAGCGCCCCCTGTGACCCTCAGTGGATAAAGCGGTAGAAAATGAGTGAGTGAGAGTGAGGGTAAACATGAGCACAGGATTTCAAACAAAATAACACCTATGAACTTAGTGATGGGGCAAGGTTTTCCTAGAATGAAGGAGGGAGGTGAAGATGATGCTGTGAAGCTAAAGCAGAGTTAGCAGTTGGCTGTAAACCTGTGGATGTGCAGTTCAGACCATTTGTCAGTAAATGAAAGCTACTGTGAGTGGTCACATAACGTGAAAGCTGATAGAACTACTGTCACATATGAAGACCATCGTCAACAACTGCAGCCAAAGACCGCTGTGACAAGAGGACGACCAGTTTAACATCACAACTGCGGCGTCTGTGTGTACCAGCCACCAGAGGGCGCTGCCGAGTCATGCACCAGTCAAGGTTCTTACTCTTAAAGGATAATCAGGTGACCAGTTTCCGATGGTGCTCTCTCCAGGGTTTGGAATCTGAGGCCAGAAGTTTCTCTTGATGCTGTGACAGAACAAAACATTTATCATTTTAAGAAACACGGACACACAGATTAATGTCTTCATTATCCACCGAGATGCACCACTGAACGGCACAGGAAATCATTCCTGCCTGTGGCCATCAGACTTCATAACTCCCATCTATAGATGTACTCATTTACTAACCATCATATTGATGATGTTTAACTTGTACACACTGTAGATTTGTCATTGTTGTTCTTGTTTTAAACAAGGGCTTTGTGTTATTTTATTTTTTATTTTTATTTTCTTAGATTCTCTTCTGCTCAATTGTAACAACAACAATAAAAGTATTCTGATTCTGATCATTATATAATGATGGGAAACAAACGGTCACACTAAAGCCTGTTCTGAACCGTGGGTCTATGATGTGTCCACTTGGTGGCAACGTATTTCCTCTTATACAGATCCAGTTGTCTCATCAAAACTGAACACAGATCGATGAAATGGAGGAAGTCTGAGGACACATCAGCTGCTCAGCTGAAGCTCAGAGGGGACCGGCTTTCACAGCTGCAGCCCCTAAACCCTAAATTAGGCAATTTCTCTTCATTGTATCACTGTATTTAAAGTTAAAATCAAAACCTTCTTTTTGATAAAGCTTATAGTGAGAGCTGGCTCAGGGAAACCTGCACCACCTCTTAGTTATGCTGCTATAGACCTAGACTGCTGGGGGATTTCCTATGGTGCACTCACACTCACTCTCTCACACTCACTCCCTCACACTCACTCCCCTCACACTCTATGAATATGACTCAATTATGTCTCATTAACCCTATTTTTTTCCCCCCAAGTTTGTGTCTTTCCTTCCCTCCTCTCCCCCCCTCTGTCCTCATTTTGCAAACAGCAGGATCCAGATCCAGTTTTGATGATATTATTATCATTATTATTATTATTTTTACAAACAGTAATACTGCTGTCATTACTATTATGCTTTGATTAAAAGTTCATCAGTACCATTTCTTATCAATAATCTCTGCTGCTGCTTGTATACATGACACTGTAGTTCTATAAACGTGACATAACTGATTCTAAACTTGATCCAACTGTTATATTATGTATATTTGCTCCTGGTCTCTCTCTTCTGTCTCTCCCTCACCTCCCTCTTTTTCTTTTTCTCCCCCCTTTCTGTCCCCCATTTTCCTCTCACCCCAACCGGTCGAGGCAGATGACCGCACATCTTTGAGTCTGGTTCTGTCAGAGATTTCTTCCTGTTAAAACAGTTTCTTTCTCTCCACTGATGCCTAGTTTTTGCTCATTGTGTGAACTGTTGGGATTCTTTTCTCTCATTAATATTGTAAAGGTTTTGGCCTTATTATGTACAGTGTCTTGAGATAATGTATGTTGTGATTTGGCGCTATACAAATAAAACTGAATTGAAATGATATTGTCTAACTTTAATTCTCTTTTAAAGATTTGCCTGTTTTCCTCTGCATTTGAGACAGTGCGAGTCTGTTGTTTTGCATTTTGTGATGTGATTTGAGAGGTCACTGTCTACGCAGGTGTCAACGTCTTTTATGTTTTTATTAATTTATTAATTTGTTTAATTTGTCGATTGTTTATTTAATTTTAATACTGCACAGCACTTTGGTCAACTGTCATTTTAAAATGTGCTTTACAAATAAACTGGATTGGATACAGTACGGCCTTTTGTACGAATCGGACACAAACAGTTCACTAGAAGGTTGACGGTGCAAAATGTAATTACCAGCGCACAAACACTAACAGTTACATAGTGTACTTGAAAAAGGTTACGGTGTAACGTGTGACCATAAATCAGGCTTTATATGAACAAGTTATGACATCTCTCCTTCAAGATTGATGAGCTGAGTGTGATTTAACTTACACATCTTTCTTGTAGATACAGAGCAGCATCGCCATGATGACGAAAAACAGGAATCCCAGACTTACTCCAACCACAATGAGCTCAATCTCTCCTGATGCTGAAGGAGAAATAAAAACATAAAACGTCAGAGGTTTGTGCTTTATTATCTTGTTGCTGTTTTTTTGTCTTACAAGACTCTCACCATATTTTGGAGTCGTAAACGAGTGGTGGTCTCCTTCGGTCGAGCCTGCGATGGTGGATGCACTAACCCACACGTCGTACTTGGTGTTGCCGGTCAGTGATGTCAGCTTGTAGGAGGTGACGTCGGGGGGAACCACCACAGCTGAGAATAAACAAAACAGAGATCAGCGAACTGAACGACCTACGGGTGAATAGTCATTGTGAAGCCGTGTGACTGGAACATACTGTGGACTTCATGCCCACTGGTGTAGAATATCATGTAGTTTGTGATGAAGCCTTGCCGACTGCTCAGAGGAATCTCTGTCCACACCAGCTCCGCCATGTTACGTTCAGGTTTATTGTTCAGGTGAACGACTGGGCCTTCAACTGGAGCTGCAACCACGACGTGAAAAACATGTTAAACGTACACTGAGCTTGATGTAAATTCACTGAAACTATTCACACGGACAGCAGGTTTTCAAAATAAAACATTGATCTCATTATTAAACCTGATCATGGTGCTGATCAAGAGGATGAGACTGAGAAGATGAGAAAGAAAATGACAGGCAGTGGGTAATGTGGGAGAGTTCTAATTCAAGAAGATGGCAGTAATGCAGCATCATGGATGAAAAGTGACATTAAACCCCATAAAGAAGAAGAAGAATCAATATACACTTTATTTAATCTATTAAAAACCAAGTGATTAATTAAAGTTGCAAACACTGAGCACACCAACTTTGCTGTGATCGCCCATCTCTGCCTACAGTCATCCTGAGACACCTAGGCTTATTCACACAGCTTAAGTCTATGATATTTTAATAGTTTATGAATATGTTAACTCCTTAATCTCGCTGTTAGAAAGATCTTTACAACAGGAGATAGAAGTCGGTGTCACTGTGGGAACCACCCACTCTCCCACACCAAACTCCATTCAGAAAATCAGTGATTTAATGTCATAGC